>QTSX02004980.1:600000-832421 GCA_014839935.2 Entomophthora muscae | reverse complement strand
ATGGCTGGTTTGGGTATTGGGGGTGGTTTCATGGGGACCAAGTAGGCAGCAGGATTGTTGTACTTCCTGTTGAAGATCAAAGGTTAGATGGTGATTGCTTTGCCATCCAGACAATTTGGTAGGGTTCCTTAGGAGCGTTTGGGCGTGTGTATCAATGCAAGTCTTCCAATGTCCAGGGTTTGTGGTCAGGATTGGTGGGATACTCAGTGTAATGCACAGGACCAAATGGTGCTTTGGGTGGACAGTAGTAGTCAAAGGCTTTTATTTTATCAACAGGAGTCCAACTATCTATCCCAGTAGATGGGTACTGACGCTTGGGTGTATACAGATGGAAGAGTATTAAAAATATGTATGGAAACAGATTGGTGAACCAAAGGTTCATAACAACTTTCTCTGGTAGGGATGACAATACAGAAATTTTTCAAGTGCTTCTGATTTATATAATTACTCACATGCAGGCGCCTCTGGGCATTCTTCTGATGCTATCTGTGTGGCAAAGCTTGGCATCTCAGGGTCTGCTGTTTAGTTGGCTGCTTCATGGTTATTTTTGGGGTTTTCAGGAACAGTTGTTTGGCTTTTTGATGGTCCATCTTGGCTAGGCTGGCCATTGATTCTGGCAGGTTTGGCTTCTGGAGTTTTGGTTTTTTTTCCCAATCTGATCACCATTTTTGGACTGGCTTGACAGGCTCTCTTGAGCCCAAAGAACTGGATTAAAAAAGGGGTCTCCAATTGGGGACCCCAAGTTACTTAATGGAGGGTGGGCTTGAACTGGGTTTACTGGGCAGCTAAAATTAGCCAGCCCAGGCCCAGCCAAACCCACCAAGGCTTGGACATAGCTTTTGGGCCCCAAAGCAGGCCCCTCAGCTACCACTAGGGCAGGAATGGTTCCCACACCTGGATTTGCTTTGAAAATCAAAAATCCAGGTGTGGGCAAATCTCCCCGCCCACTAGCCCCGCCTGGCGGCTAGGAGCGGGTTTGATTACCGCCTGAGGCATCAAAATTGTTACTTTTATAACACTCCCCCGCCTTCTAGCCCTGCCTGGTGGCTAGGAGCAGGTTTGATTCCCGCCTGGGGCCTCAAATCTGTTACTTTATAACACAGGTAGAATTTAACGCCCTGTATGTAAACAGTCCTAAGAATTAATCTGGCTTTAGCTTTTAAATTTAGCTTTCTGTATCAACATCAATCATTTAAATCAGAAGCACATTATATAAATAATAAAACTAAAAGCAATATATTGCATTTTTTAACAAGGAGGGGGTTTTATTATGACTATTTAGTTTCTGATTGATGCAAAAATAGGGTTTTTGCAGTTTTACAAAAACACTGGTTTTTATTGTATTATAGCTCTGAGGTAAGAAGTGGAAAATTTTGGGGAGATTTTTAGGCACTTCAAGTGAAAAATGAGTAACTTTGAAGGATAACTGTTGCCTTTGGATCAGGGTTATTGATTTGAAGCAATATATTGCAGGTCATATCAATATCAACTTAGGCTATGCAAAATTGAATGACTCCCAATTAATTATTAGTGGACACTGTTATACTCTAACTAAGCAACAATTGTCTCAGAAGTTAGTGATTGTTGATAGCCCCTGATAGTGCTAAAAATAACCAAGGCAATAATTCAAGAATATGGTATTTGGAATTACAAGTGATTCCAGGATCCTCCAACTGTTAAACAAAAATAATCTGATCAATCAATTGCTTAATTGCTACAGCAACTGCATATGTTATTTCTCCTGTTTGTGTTGATAGTTACACAATCCCCAGCCCTTAATACCATGGTATCTAATTCACCTATTATTCCTATTGATAGAGCTGTAAAAAACCTTGTTATATATACTTGAGTTAAATACAAAACATAGTTTTTACCCTTTTACCATTTCTTCTGTCTACACGCAGTGATCATTATCCTGAATATAGGTATAGTGATAGAAGGAAGTTAAGGGACTATTATCAACAGTATACAGTTTGACAATAATTATCACTTTATTTTCAAATAAATAGAATTAGGGACTTAAAGAAACAAACTAAGTTCTGATACCAAAAAGGGTGGTAATACTTCAAAAGTTAGCATCATAATCAAGCAATAAAGAAAATTTTGATACTAATTTCTCCAGAGAGTTATAATCAGTAACTTTGAGTTTAAACACAATAAATTAAATCTAAAATTTGATAAATTAAAAATAAGGAAAACCAAAAAGGGGATTAAAATTAAAATTTAGCTAGGTGACCTGATCCTAGAGGTGTCGTAGCAATTATGTTATCAGCTCCAATATCCAAAAAAGATAACACTTATCAG
Source organism: Entomophthora muscae (assembly GCA_014839935.2). Lineage (NCBI taxonomy): Eukaryota > Fungi > Entomophthoromycota > Entomophthoromycetes > Entomophthorales > Entomophthoraceae > Entomophthora > Entomophthora muscae. The sequence goes on along the minus strand of QTSX02004980.1, from coordinate 830,117 downwards.
TGAGCTTTAAATTGTGTCTGGCTCCTAATAATAAATCATCTCTTTTTTCTGTAACTTGTTTTCAATTCTATTTTAGTTTCTTTAACTGTTGTTGCCTTGAGTTCTGCTTGACTTACATTAATGTTATTGATGGCTTGACTGTACCTGTTCTCCTGTAGGCTGAATATCTGATATTTGTAAATCACTGTTATAGAGGACACAAAAACTTAAAAGGATAATTATAGCTAATAAGAAATAAGAAACAGTAAAACAAATTCTTTCTCTGATACAGTAGTTTTTAAAGCTATGACGCTAAGAAAAAATAACTCAGATTTAAACAATATAGACTCATATTTAAGCATCTTCCAGGCCAGGCAAGTTTTATATAGAAAATAATTTAAGTATTTTTGGTGAACTGGAAAAATCTAAAACAAGAAACATAATAGCACTAACACAAAATAAAAAGTTATATCAAACATCAAACAATTTAGTCCACACTACAAAAAATTGGCTTAGTACAACAAGTGAAATAGATTTTTGTTGTTCCAGAATATATTTTAAATCTTATCAGGAATCATTTGAAGCATCAACAGAAGGGCTAAAAGGAAACAAAAAAGAGCAATCCTGAAGTAAAATTTCACAAACACAAAACAAATTAATTCACACAAGATGTGTAGTCTTTGTATCCTAAAATAGAAAAATGACATTTTAGCGGCCAATCAACAGCTATCTAACCTGGGGCAGTGTTCTTTTTGGTTTTCAAGGCTATTTAATTGTGTGTGATTATTTTAGGAACTATCTGAATTAGAACCTATTACTATAATAAAAGTCAGCCATAAAATTTTAAACTCCTATGTTTAGTGATTTTTTTACTTAGTTTCATTTTACAGTGATTTTTAGCAACAAATACAATTTCAATGACCTCAGAATACAAGGCAGCAGCCAAGACAGCTTCAGAAAAGGTTTGACTCAGTACGTGAAGAAGGCCCTTGTTTACACCCAGATCTTTGATATGGGTAACAAGGAAGCCAACATGTAACTGACCTCTGACCCATATGGGTTTGACCTGGTTGATAGTCACCAAGTGTCTAGTTCTGCTCCTGACCCCTTTCCTGATCTTACACAAGGCGCTAGCCAACAAGCCAATCAGAATGGCAACCCTGGTTTAGAAAAATGGCCCCAAATAGCCAACTTACTCACCCTTCATCCAACTAGGCTATAGCGCCTGTGGCCCAGTGCCCCAAGCACAGAATAATCACTACCCAGATTCTCCAGAAAATTGTGGCACTAAACCAGCATGGCCTGACCTGAGACAAAATTGCCAACCAATTGAAATTTACCCAAGCCATTATCATGCGGGAATTCAACAACCTGATAAACAAGGGTAATGGAATTGGGATGACCAAGAAGCAGAAGAAGGTGCCCCATTCCTGATCAATGAAGTATATCTAATTATGCTTGATCTCCTGAAGTGGGACCCCAAACTTCCCCTGACCCAGATCCAGAAACAACTTGCACACCATGACATATGGGTTTCTGAGCATATGATGCAGCTCTTATCAGGAAGCCAGGCATAGATAGAGGCATTGGTTGACTCAGAACAGAGTACGGCTGGGCCAGTGGGTAATGCCCACCATAGAATGGGTGCTAACTTGATAATATAGGATAAGGATTGCCCAAGAAAAGATCAGGGCCCAGAGTTAGGCACCATAGAGTCTACCATTCCCGTCAAATTAATGTAGAGTACTCCAAAAAGTTGGGTGGATGTGTTCTTGGCAGCAGTAGGGGGTTCCATTGGGCCGTCAGATTGCGGTGTTAAAGGCGGAGTCATGGGACAAAGTATGCAGGCAGATTATTGTACTTTTCTTTGAACAATCTGGGCGGCCTCTTGTACCACTTTCCTTTGTGTCCTGTGTATTTGGTTTCTCTAGTCCTTGCAAAGGGATTAGCCATGAGGATGGTCTCCAAGTTGTACTCTGAGTAGATGGGGTTGGGCGGGTATTCAGTAAAATGCACAGGTCCAAAGGGGGCTCCAGGGGGACAGTATAGTGCCTGAGGAGGATTGCCAGGTTGGTCTTGGGAGTGGGCGGTTGCCTGATGGTCTACTTGGCCGGAGTTAAGATGGAAGATCACTAAGACTAGATAAGGTAGGATTTGTCTGAACCAAAGGTTCATAAAACTTTAAAATCAAAAATGACAATGTGGTCATCACCATACCACCAGGGCTTTTATACCATGAGGTTTTGCTTCCTCAATTTTTTCAGGGTTCAGTTTTTCAGACAAGGCACTGGCAGGGCATGGATCTTGGCTTAGAGTCTCAAGGGCGGCAGATCCAGGTTGTGCCAGATCTGGTGAACAGAAGTAGTGATGCTTTGTTCCGTTGTTACTGTTCACCACATCACCTGAGCAGTTCAATTGTATTTCCCATTCTAGACAGAAGACTGGCAGCAGCTGGTGCTCATTGGCGGGGCTAGTAGTAGTTTTTGGTTTAACCTCCTTTAGCCATGCTATAATCTCTGCATAGGTCTGGGTCTTTGGTGGCACAAGGTTGACAGCAATCTGGTGATCATTTTGGGAATTGTCTTTGGGAGACTGGCAGGTCTCAGAGTAACTCAGCAACTCAGGTCTGCAACTCAGCAAGTTGGTGGGATCCCGTCCATTTTATGTGACTCAAGTAGCCATTGGAGGGTCAGGGTTTGATTCCGGATTTTCCAATGTTGATATTGAACTTCCAGTCTTGACGCTTGGTAGGTTGGCAGGTTTCCTTTCCCCCTGTTTGGGTTCATCTATCTCTGGTGGGCCAGGTTTTAACTCAACTGGCAGTATGGTAGGCTACCATCTCTCCTGGTCAACATAAGCTTTTTCTGAGACCCTGGGTTTGATTCCCAGGTTTTCAATACAAGTATTAAAATGTCATTCATGACAGCTCTGGATGCATGGGAAAGTGGCTTTGGTCCAGGTACTGGCCAACTGCAATGAGGACCAATGGGAAGGCAGCAAAAAACCCATGTGATCATGCCATTGAGTCCACTCTGGTCTAATGCCTGACAATTTTTTCCAATGACATCAGGTTCATTACCTATTACAAACTGTCAATTGCCTTTGACAAGTTTGGCAAGAAAGGAAAAGCTGCCACCAAGAAAGAAAGAAAGAAAGAAAAAAGGTCAAGTGGGGGCTTTCATTGATGCACTCCTGTCTGTTTCAGCCAAGAATTTTATTATTATTGGATAAAACCCTGATTAAATCAATGGCTAAAACTAAAGCCATATCCTTGGTGGATTAATCAACTCCTGAGATAGCTCAAATTCCACCTACTGGGTTTTCTTGAGCCACCAGACAGAGTTTAGCTCCACCACCCTCAAATCAATCCAAGGACACAGGCACCAGGCCTCTGTGTACCCAGCTGGCCACGCAGACATCCATCTGGATGATATTATGTTTTCAATATTGGAGACACAGTCTGGCAGCACAGCCCCTAAGCTTTCAACAATATCTATGTTGGGGTCCTTGACCATGATTCTCTCTTTGGTTGACAGATGGTGGCTGACTTGTTTGCCAAAATTATCTTACATGTAAACATGGGCAACCAATCATGTAAGAACAAGCGCCTTCTACCCTGTGCCACAGCTGTCTACCAACTAATCCAGACAATGACAGATGAGTAATATAGCAAGCGTTATATGGCATCCATCATAAAAAATCATTTGGTTCAATGGTAGGACATGCCATTTCAAAAACAGCATCTCAAAAAACGTCATCTCAAATTTAATTTGAGATGGCATTTGTTGTGTTAGTGATTTTGAATCACAAAAATTTAAAAAAATTAATAAAATAGTTAAAATTTACATATACTTTTATAATGCAGCATCTCAAATTTACGCCATCTTGATTCTGTCACTTCAATTCAGATTAATTAAATCTTTTTTTGCTAACTTTATTTACATATGAAATCACTTAATGTGGGGCGTGTTTACGCCATCTTGACTTTATGTCATTTTGAATCACACTATTTATCTTTAACTAAAATAAGCTTATACACAAACTAAAATAAAGTCTGTTGTATAATGCCAGAAGATTTTCCTATAGTATTAATCTAAGACACTTATAGTAGTTTTAGAAGCTATGGCAACAACCAAAAATACCTCAGATTTAAACAAAATACAACTATCAGGTTAAAATATACACTCTGTTAACAGGGTTTTGTGGCGTTAATAGCCAAAATGGGTCAACACAGCAAAGATGTGCTCACACGCAAAGCAAAACCATTCAAAATAGAACCAAAATACATGGATTCACAAACAAAATGGTGTAAGTTGACTTTTGGTGTACATATGTTTACTGTGTGAATTGGTGACAAAATACGCCCAGGTGTGGTGTGTCAAAACTCAATCCAAAAAGAAACACAATAGCAACTCACTATGTAAACAAAAACAACTCAAATGTTTTGTGCAATGGATTGTAATCATGAATGATACCAAGGTATCTAAAATAGGGCACAGAATCTAAACACAAATTTTAAAAATATTGTGTTGCGTGTTTGAATTTGGCAGTAAAATCTGGGAAAATGGGTGGATTTTTTTGAGTATTCTAAAATGGGTGTTTTAAAACCAAAAACAACTAATTAAGAAACAATAAAATCTATAATTGGGATATTGGGGGGAATATTAATTAAATATGCATATTCAGATAAAAGTAAAAATTAAAATTAGGGAGTAACTTAATTGAATTTTATTTAGTACTTTATTAAATTTTAAAATGGAAGGAACACAGCAACAGAGTACCATTGCACCTGTTTTGCACTGCAGTTGCAGTCACAGTTACCCCCGTGGGTCAAAGAACAGAGCTAGTACAATTCCAATTGTCTACTAAGGGAGGAGATGTGAGAGGAGAGTTCAATAGTGAGGTTGCACTGACACAGCTGGTTCAAGGAGCACAAGGTGATATGGTGTGGAGCATCAACCCTTGGGTCCCCAAGTTGACCCAAAAGCCCACCAAGGTTACCACCATAAAAAGGGGTAGAAATAAGGAGGTAGAACTTACTTTGTATGTGTTTGACGTTGTTTACCGGCAAGGGTTGGTCCAGTCAGCCATGCTGGAGAATGTGAAGCCTGTACTTTACACCACTTATGAGCCCTATGTCAGTGATGGCAACCAGGAAGAGGACAAGGAGCCTGAGCTCTATAGAACTTATGAGGGACAGCTGGTGTTAAAAAAGTTGCAGCCTTCTATACCAAGGTACCTATGCCCTGTGTTGTGCCCAATGCCAAGAAGTCAATCCCCACTGCAAAAAAGCCCGCACAGAAGCGCATCCCAAATATTAAACACATCATCCTGTTCAAGCTAATGCATAAATCTGGTGATTAAAAGGTGGCTGCGGCTCTTGTTGGGGTGGATCCCAAGTACGCCTTGAAGACATTCAACATCTTCATCAATACTGGCCAAGTCCTTGCCGCGGAGAAATCCTTGCGCTTTTCCACTATGCTCACCAAGGAGCACAAATGGGCAATCCGCCAGTGAATAACCTGGGACTGCCTTCTTGAACTGGTAAATATACAGGTCATGGTCAAATCTACTTTTGGGGTTGAGGCCTCAATTTCCTTTTACTACCATCTGCTCAAGGGAATGCACTTTTCTTGGAAAAAGCTTGGGGTATCCCCCTACAATTGTAATAGTCCCTCCAATGTTGAGACCCAGAAAAAATATGCAGAGGCGTACACTGCCCTCAAAGCCAAGAGGACAGTCAAATTATACTACATTGAAAAATCAGCATTTGCCTTATCAATGCGCAATGGGTATGGGTATGTCCCCAAAGGCTCAAATGACGGGATGGCTCTGCGTGCTGCTGTCTGCACCACAGCCTATTCAATGGTGGCTCTCCTCAGTCCAAAGGGGTTTAGCTGTACCAAATGATATTGGGATCTTGCAATAGCAGGACCTTTCTATCATTTCTCTGATTGCTCCAGGAGCACTGAGTTGCATGAGCCCAGGCTTCACCAACTTAATTGTGCTGGACAATGTTGGTCTCCATAAGGTGGCAGATATTCTTGAGGAATTTCCATCAATTGACACTAGCATTGGAGTGGGCCCCCAGCAATTGGCCACAGCAAATTTACAAATCCTATTCCTCCCTGCCTATTTGCCCTTACTAAATCCCATTGAGGAAGTCTTTGGGTGGCTCAAGCAAGTTGTCAAGTGAGGAACCCCAACTGGGACTGAGGACCTGTTTGATTTGCTCCAGGCCAAGATCCACACCCTCTCAGCTGAGACCATGGCCAAATTCTATGACCATGCTGATTTTTTCATCCCTGCGTGCCTAGACAAACAGCCAATCAATTAAAGGCTTAGCGTGTCCAACTTTTTTATATTCTCTAATCTACTATTTAAGATTCATTAATTAACATTTTATATTTAGAAGCTTCTAAGCCCACAATCACATTTGGCAAGACCATCAATGGGTAAGTAATTTATTTATTTTATTTTATATTTTTTTATTATGCCATCTGAGGTTATCTCAAACACTTGATACTGGATTATGCAAATATATTTATATCACTTTTGTAAAATAAATAAAAATAAAATCAAAAAAAGTTAAATGTAAAGTGTACACAATAGAATAATATTTTTTATTATGTGCGCCTATAGTGAGTCTTTTGGTATGTACCCACCCAGAGATGGAGGTGGCGCACAACCTCCACCGCCACATTGTATATAGTGGATACACCCTGGTTAAAATACTCCCTCCTGCTGGTGAAAGGGAGTACGGTCTGATGAGAGTGAAGCAGCAGCTTCTCTGGCGGGGCTGCAAAACTGTAAATTACAGCCAGGACCAGGGCGTCCTGGATAACATGGTCTATCAAGTTATATCTGGGGAGACCTTCTTCCCATCCAGGGAGAGCCTGGCCTTGTCAATCCCTAGGAGGACCTTGTCAAGATCCTAAATGGACACGCTCATCCCAAAGTAAAAAGATACCCCAGGTAAACCACCAGATGAAGCCTTTATCCAGCAAAGGCTTCTGTAAACTCACAAAGTTTGTTGTATACTGTGCTGATCTTTTTCTTGTGCTTGGTTTTTGCAAAGTACAGCTCCATGGCTGCAGGGAGCACCATCTCATTGGCGCTCCAGGTCAGCCTGAAGTCCACCAGGTGGGTCCTAGTTGTCTTTACGGCTGTTGCATCTGCAACAGCCTATTTACACACCGTGCGCCCAAAGTTCTCCAACAGGTAAAGATATTGTGTGCTCCACCAGGAAGCAGAAGCAAGCAGCCGCATGTGCCTGGCCCATCTCCGTTATATTCTTGAATGGGAGCGTCACCAGGAGTCCCAAACAAGCTCAAAAAAGTTTACACAGTAAACTCCACTGAGAACCAATGGGTTTAGGTAGACCAGTTGGGCATCCTTGTAGGCAGTAACTGCCCACTCAGATGCCCCCTTAGAATGTGTAAGCTCAACTAATGCCTCCTGCAACATTGGAAAGGATATGTGAATCCTGTCTTAAAGCTCTCGCAAGACAGGGGGGACAAAAACAGCTGCTTAGCCACGTGATTGGCGTATTTGGCGTAAAAGGTGGGGGGACAAAAGGGACCAGGACCTAGCGGAGTTCACTGTCAACGTTTTCTAACAAAAAAATGTAAGTATTTTGAAAATTTTATTAATTTTATTTTTTAGGTTACCTTCTTGTGTTTTCTCTTTGCCGGCTGCTTCAGCAGGCTTGGCCATTCTTGGTATAAGAAGTTGAGTGGGAAATTCTGTGTCCTCTTTCCTGGCGTGCTTGGCTGGCTTGAGATGTGCATACATTTCAGGGCTGTCAACCCAAACAGACGGTGCAGAAAGATTGTACGCCTTAAACTGAAGGCCCTCAACCACTGTCTTCTGAATGTTTAGTAAGCGCTCAATTGTATTCTTGGGGGTGTCAGGTATTTTGACCATACGCGCCATGGCCAACACCTTGTCAATTTTCTTGCCTTTGAGGACAGCGGACTTCACCTTTGCTTTGACCTTGCGGTTAATTTCTTTGATCTCTGCAATTTCAGACCCAAGGTCTTTTAGAAGTTTCTCCAATTATCTCATTGATTTTTACTAACTTTTTCATATTTTTTTGTAGCTTTCACCCCAATAAAAATCTGTATTATTCTGATACTATTACCTATTTGTTTATTCCTTTTTGTTTTCCCATTTACTACAATATCTCTTTTTTTACCCATTATGTACATGTTTTAAGCTCATCTAAATATGTGTTATTTGCTTTGTGTTGGCATTGTTTACTCAATTGCCATATTATTTTTGGCAATTTGCACTGCACCTTGTGAAAATATTAACAACAGTTTGGTGACCAGCTAAATTTGAATTAGAAAAGTATAGGTTAACTGTTTTTAGATAAAGTTGTTACTGATCAAAATTCAAAACCGTAATGATAAACTTTAAGCCAATCAGGAGCCAAGTGATAAAGTGATTATTGTGACATAAAGAGTCATTCAATAATTATTTGGCTCATGTGCGCTAATTAATATGATTGGCTGGTTGTTTTGCTATTGCGTGCCATTGCTGCTGTGGCAAGTTGTTGGTGGACTAGTGCTCAATCAGCTGCCGGATTAGCACTAGTCCATCAACAACTTGCCACAGCAGCAATGGCATACAATGGCCAAACATCCAGCCAATCATCTTAATTAGTACACATGAGTCAAAAAATTATTGAATGACTTTTTATGTCACAACAATCACTTTATCACTTGGCTCCTGATTGGCTTAAAGTTTATCATTAAGGTTTTGAATTTGGATCAGTAACAACTTTATCTAAAAACAGTTAACCTATAATTTTCTAATTCAAATTTAGCTAATCATTAAATTGTTGTTCATTTTTCAAAGGGGGCTGTGTAAAGAGCTAAAAATAACTGTGTTCTGGATCTTGATATACAGCATAGTAAACATACAGTCTTATAGAAATAAGCTGAATATAAAGAATAAAACCAACTATAAAAAAAGAGAACACAAAAATTTGAAATTCAAAATAAAGATAATATAAATAGAAAAATATTTGGCAACAGGGGGTTGATTGGGGCAGGGAAGAGTGATGCCTAGTAGGCAGAATAGTGCAGGAAGAAAGACGTAGAGGCAGTGCTGGCCTGGGGGGTCTGGGATTAGGTGGGTGGGTGGGTCTGGAAGATGGGGGTGGTGGTGGCAGGGGTAGGAGTATTTTGAGTGATGGCTGCCATATAACGTTGTTGGTGTTCCTTGTCTGACATTGGCTGGATTGGTTGATAGGTAGCAGTGCATGGGGTGGGAGGCGCTTGTACTTCCCTGATTTGTTCCCATGTTCACATGAAAAACAATTTGGGCAAACAGGTCTGCCACCAATTGGTGACCTAAGAGAGAATTGTGGTAAAGGACCCAAAGATAGAGGTTGTTGAAAGCCTGAGGGCGGCGCTCCTGGAGTGTATCTTCAATATTAAAGAACACAACATCATCCAGATAGATGTCAGTGTGACCAGCTGTGTACGCAGAGGCCTGGTGCCTGCATTCCTGGATGGCCTTGAGGGCGGTAGAGCTACCCTCCATCTGGTGGCTCAAGAAAACCTGGTGCTTGGAATTCAAGCCATCCCAGGAGTCAAGTAATCCACCAAGGATGTGGTTGTACTCATATCCATCAGTGAAATCTGGGTTTGTCTGATAGTTGACAAAACCCTTGACTGAAACAGCCAGAAATGCACCAATGAATGTCCCTTTCTTGATCTTCTTCCTCCCTTTTTGGGTGGTAGCTCTTCCTTGTGCGCCAAAATTGTCAAAAGCTATTGATAGCTTATAATACAAGACAAACATGCCGTCATCTGATAGACTTGTCAAGCATTGGACCAGGGTTGATTCAATGGCCTGATCATACAGGGAATCCTCAGCGCCAGCCCATTGGTTGCTGGCAACATTGATAAGAATCCATATTAAAGCCACCTTTCTGTGCATCAGAGCTGCACCATGCGCTCAGAAACCCATATGTTGTGGTGTGCAAGTTGTTTGCAGACCTGGGTCAAGGGAAGCTTGGGGTCCTTCTGGAGGTGATCAAGCATCATTGGGTATGCCTCATTGATTTGGGACTTGTAGGCCTTCTTGGGCTTTTTGGTTGTCCCAATCAGATTCTCCCTGTTCATCAGGTTATTGAATTCCCACATGGCAGTAGCTCAGGTAAATTGCAACTGGGCGACAATCTGTTCCCAGGACAGACCCTGTAGATTCAGTGCCACAATTTCCTGAAGAATTTGGGTGGTGATGATCTATCCCTTGGGGCACTGGGCCACAGGAGCTGAAGCCTGATTGGCTGAGGGGGGCAGGTTGGGTGGTGGCAGGAAGTTGTTCTGGATTGAGGTTGCCATCCTGATTGGTTGGTTGGTGGGCAGCTTGTGCAGGGGTGGGTGTGGGAGAGGGGGCAGCACTAGACACAAAGTGACTCTTAAACAAGTCAAAGCCATATGGGTCAGGGGACAGTAACAGGTCAGCTTCCTTGTTACCTGCCTCAAAGGCTTGGGTATAAACAGGTGCCTCCACGTTCTGAGCCTTGCCTCCATTGAAGCTGGCTTGGCTGCTGGTGCCGTCAAAAATGTTGTTGTTAAAACAATTGTAAAAAACAAGGATAAAATCACTAAAAGTAGAAGTTTAAAATTTAATGATTTATTTTTATTGTAATCTCAAGCCCATATTTGGAAGGTTCTCAAAACCATTCCATACAAATCTGGAGCCATAAAAATGGATAAAATGCCTTTGTTCCTAAATTGGATAGCTGTTGATTGGCTGTTAAACTGTTAATTTTCTATTTTAGGCTGCTCATACTACACATCTTGTGTGACTTCTTTTAGTTTTGTGCTTTTGGAATCTTGCTTCTAGATTGCTCCAATTTTGTTTCATTTTAGTCCTTCTGTTGGTGCCTCATATGAATCCTGATTGGATTATAATATACTCTGAGATGGCATCCATCCATCCACTAGTTGTGTCAGTTCATTTTGTTTGTGGTTTAAACAATGCTGCTTGATGTGTGATAAAATTTTGTATAATGGACTAGTGAAATTTTGTTTTTGGTTTGACAGTTCATTTATTAACCAAAAATATTTTAATTAATTGAATCCTTAATCTTGCGCAACTTGGATTTCATTTAAATCTGAAACCATTTTTGTTTAAATATGAGTTATTTTTGGTTGTCTTCAATAGTTTCTAAAACTACTGTACTAAGAACAACCTAAAATAACGCCACCATGATAGTCCTTCTAGTGATTGTCATTTCTGGGTAAAAAACAGTTTTTTATATGTAATTTATAACTTTATTATACATGGATACATTGATAAGGGTTCTCTTAATAAAATGTTTTAATAGTGATTTTAATATGGAAGGGGTTGATTACGCCATTTTGATTTACGTCACTTCAAATTCCACCAAGTTTCATATCACCCAATTGATTTGATGCGCATAATAGATAGAAGGAAATAAGGGGAAATTAAATATGACGCCAGGCTACACTATATTGATTCCCCCATTGCAATTCTTGCTTTCCACTTTTCAAAACGTACATATTCACGTCAATTACCAAATTAATAAAAAAATGTAAGAAATTGCCTGAAACTTTGCAAATATATATTTTTGGCCTCCTCTAAACAAATGGGTATTTTTTAACCCCAGTTGTATAAGATATTCTTTTAAACATTCAATTTTTACTCTTTGTGCCAGTTTAGGTAGCTCCACTGTAAATTTATTAATTTAATAACAAAATGGTCAAAAACATTATGTTTTTGAGCTACAGCACCTCAATTACGTCACTTTAAAACCATTTTGACTGCAAGTTTTCAGTCAAAACTCAAAGTTTTTCATACTTGTGTACTAATAATTTTTTATTTTTACACAACAAAAACATTTAAATTTTATATATTAAGACTTTTTCTACAATTCTATGTAAAAAAGTACTACTTTTATATTAAAAAGATTCTCATTTTTCTCTTTAAAAACAACCCCCAAATTGCTCATATTTTGATACTAAACACTTTTAGATGCCTCCCAAGCCTACCACTAAAGCTGTGCACAAGGCCTCCAAGGCCTCAAAGTCCAAGATCAATTCTCCCAAGGGCAAGAAGGCCAAAAATACCCCTAAAAAGAGCAGCCTGCTAAGGGCAAAGCTCCTCCTAAGACACCCACACCGTCACCAGAGCCTGAGAAAACAAGCCCAACCCCTCCCCAATCTCCTTTTGTTTATTCCCCTTCTGATCCACAAGAGAAGTTATTCAACTTCAATTGTCACTCTAATCTCACCTCAGAGCCTAAAGAGGAAGATGAGCAGGAGCCTGGTTGTCACAGCCCATACCAGAGTCCAGCTGGACTCCCACAGGGGAGGCAGGTCCAGCCTGGAAGGCCATGTACACAATGGGTGCTATGCGTACCAGGTAGTTTAGAGCAGTGGCTAGGGGGCACCAACTCCCAGTATGGGGCACAACTTGATTGGCCAGCCCTAATACTGTGATATAGAAAAACCACAGCTTGATAAAGTCCTGGGTGGGAGGCACATTGGTGGGAGGAGGAGCAGTTGGAATATCCTTCATTGCTGGTGGCAGATCCAGGTGATGGGGATGGAAACACTCCAGGTCAAGGGCACAGGGCAGTTTGGCAAAGACAACAGGAGTATGGCCAGGAGGATATGGGTATGCAAGTTTGTATTGAGTAGTGGATTCACAAATGGATGCAAAGAGAATAATTAAATTTGAGCAAAAATAGACAATTCCTGCAATAAGATAATAATTTCTAGGCATAAACTTGCTTTATTAAGATTTCAACAGCAAGGAGGGCTTCTCCCCCTCACTACTTATACTTACTGAAGATTCTGTGGCCTTTTGTGCCACCAGAGAACTGATGGCATCATTTGGAGTTGGATTTATAATTTTAACCAGAATTTGCGTGCTTGGGCAAGAGGGTGAGATCTCATTGGCTGCTATAACATGAACCTTTTTAAATTTGCAGCATGGCGAGTCACTACATTTATTTTTAGCTCCCACAATGAATCAATTGTCCGATTGCACAATCAAACAATTGCGCTCCCAATGTGCCATTTCACAATAGGTAGGTGGCCCAAATTTGATAACAGGCTTGATGCCAGGGATTTGAGGCTTGTGTGCCTTTCAAATCCCGGGCCATTTGCTAGTCGAAAGGGGGGTATTTTGCCCTGGAAAGTGCTTTGTGTGGGTTTCCACGCTGTGTGTTTAATCAACTCTAAGGAGGCCAGCTGACTGTCCAGGGCAATCTGGGCCCTGACATTATCCTCTACCATAGTCAAGCTTGCAGAGCACAACTCTTTACTCCGAGACTTATATTCCTTTAGTAGGATGACAGCATTCTCCAGGTTGGATTTAGGTTCCCAAGTATTCTCTTCATGGGGGTATCCTTTCCATTTGACCAGAAAGTGAGGTTTTTGGTATTAGAGTTTGTGTCCTAAGATGGCTTTGACCTTGTGTTCTGTGAAGCTTCCTATTTTAATGGGTGGGGGTGCTAATCTCACTATCTGGTGCGGAAGAGAAGGTCTTTTCTTTTTGATAACAGGGAGCAGTGGAATACATTGTGAATCTTCCATCTGGGAGGAGTTCTAGTTGGTATGCTACGGTACAAATGAGATGTAAGACTTTGTAAGGACCTGTTTGTTAGGGGCTCAAGCTAGTGCAAGGGACAGTGGTCTTGATGTTCTTAGCGCTGAGATACACATGGTCTCCTACTTCAATTGGGGGGCCAGGGCTACGTTTCTTGTTGGCAAAATCCTTGTATACTTGTACTGCTCTTCTCAGGTTCTTGGCGCATTATTCTTGGTACGTGTGGATGTTGCTAACCCAGTCTTGTCCTTTGGGGTTGTTGGCTTCCTCTGTGGGGGGCATCCCATGCGGGGTTGAATATGTAGTTGGCTTTGAAGGGGGACATACCAATGGAGCTGTGGTCTTGGTTATTGTACGCAAACTGAGCCATTGGTAAGTGGGTTACCCAATTGTTCTGTTCTGAGTTAACATAGTATTGTAAGTACTGTTTGAGGACCTGGTTCACTCTCTTGGTCTGTCTGTTGCTCTGGGGGTGGTATGCAGTAGACAACAATCTTTTTATTCCAAAGTCCTTTAGGATTTGGGCCCAAAAATTAGAGGTGAAATGTGGGCCTCTGTCCAAGACCACTTCTTATGGGAGTCCATGGTTCATGAATACTCAGTTACAGAATAGAGTGGCAGTTTCCTTTGCGGTTACTTTGGTTGTTGTTGGAATGAAGTGAGCCATCTTGGTGAAACAATTGACAATTACAAGTATGGTGTTGAATCCTTTTGAATTGGGTAGCTCCACAATGTAGTCCATGGAAGCTGACTTCCAAGGGCCTTCTGCAATCTGAAGAGGTTTTAGTAATCCTTCTGTCTTTCCTTGCTTAGGATTGGTATGTCCAAATGTCTCGCAACCACTGAGGTATCTTTCAATTTCTGGCTTTGACCTGGGCCACATGGAGGTTCTCTGTACTCCTTTGAGTGTCTTTGTACGCCCAGGTTGTCCTGACATGGGAGAGTCATGGTGTTCCTTCAGTATCTCTAAGCACATTGGGCCTTCTGGTACATAGGTGCGTCCATGTAGCTGCAGGGTGTTTCCATGTAGGGAGTAACCATTTTGGTAGTATTGACTGTTGATATCTTTCTTTAAGTTTTCTATGATGGAGATGCAGTGCTGGTCTACAGTCTGAGCTGGTTGGATTTCTTCTCTTCTACTGGCTAGCCCCAGAAATAGGAGCATTGACTCAATCATGTTTGGGGTCAGCAAGTATTTAGTGTTGAATTCTTCAATCTCTTTGACACTAGGAAAAAGGTTGGCTCTTTGTCTTAGGGCATCAGGTACAATGTTGATCTTGCCAGGTTTGTAGCTGATTAATAGGTTGTAATCTGCTAGGAATAGGGCCCATCATCTTGGCGCTGATTCAGTTGTTGCAGTTTGAAAAAATATGCCAGGTTCTTGTGATTGGTCATGATTCTCACTGGGAGGTTGGCGTCACACAAGTACCTTCTCCAATGTTTCAAGGACTGTATGATAGCAAGCATCTCTTTATTTTAGATGGGGTAGTTCAACTCAGGCGGAGTGAACTTTCTTGAGTAGTAAGCTATAGAATGCAGCTTACTATCATGCCCCTCCTGAAGCAACACCCCCACCCCAATGCAAAGTCAGAGGCGTCTGTTTCCACAATGAAGGGCTTATTGTAAACCAGCATTGCCAAGACAGGGGCATAAACAAAGGCGTTCTTTAACAACTCAAAGGCTGACTTGGCGGTATCATCCCACATAAAAGGGTGTTTCTAAGAGGTGAGGCAGTCAAGAGCAAGCAGATTGAAGAAAAATTTTGGACAAATTCCCGGCAGAAGTTTTCCAGGCCCAGGAAACTTCTGACCTCCTTGCGGTTCTTAGGTTCAGGTCATAATGTCACGGCCTCAGTTTTATCAGGCGTCATTGCAAAACCTCCTTTCATTACATTGTACCCCAGAAACTCTACTTCTTCTTGGAAAAACTCACATTTCTGGAGCTTAACAAAGAGTCCATGTTCCTTGAAGTGTTGTATGACAGCTTGAAGGTGTTCAACATGTTCCTCAGGTGTGCAACTGTAAATGAGGATGTCATCTAAGTAGGCTATGCAACACTGATCCTTGAGTCCTCCCAAGACCACGTCCACATCCACCATAGTTTAAAAAGTACTGGGCGCGTTGCACAGCCCAAACAGCATAATCAAGTATTCAAAAAGACCTTTCCTAGCCTTGAAGGCAGTTTTCTATTTGTTGCCAGGCCTGATCCGGATCTGGTTAAGGCGTCCCTGAAATCAACCTTTGAGAAAACGTTGGCTCCTGAAAGCTGGTCTGAGAGGTCTTTGGCATTGGGTACAGGGTATCTGTTCTTCACCATGATGCTGTTTAGGTCCTGGTAATTGACACAAGGACGTAATTTGCCACCCTTCTTTTTAACAAACAATAGAGGGGATACACAAGGAAATTTGGAGACACATATATATCTCTTCTTCAACATCTTGTCCAAGTACTCTCTTAAGGCAGCTTGCTCCTTCATGTTACAACTCTAGACGGGTCCATGCTTAGGTTGGGTTCCAGGGAGGAGGTCAATGGCGTGGTCAAACTGGCTGTTTTGACAAGGCAGTGGCTTTTTTCAGAGAAGACGGACTCCTAAGGCTTCAAACATTTTGGGATCTCAGCTTTGCAGGATTCCATGGTGATGTTGTTTAGCTCAGGCATCTGCTAAGGGTTCAGGCAGGGGACCTCTAAGGTTTGGCTCTCATAAGTGACAGTCACTTGATGGTTCTTATAGTCCAAGTTCAATTGGTGGTCAAACTACCATTTGAACCCTATCACTACAGGTTTGGGAAGCTTCTTCATGACAGTGAATCTGGTGGGCAGCAATCTCTTGTTTTACTTCAGGGAGACAAACTCTTCACATTTGTGGGACAGGTCTGTTGTCTTTTTACCCAAGGTTACCAGTTGGGAATTTCCCTGGATTTGTACACCAAGTTTCTCAGCTAGGCTACATTCCATGTAGTTGAGGGTTGCCCCACTGTCTAGGAGAGCTACAGTGTTCACCTCATGGGTTATTATAACATAAGGTAGTGTCAATGATAGGATAAAATTGTGAAGCATTATTTATTGCTGAGAGGGTTGCTCCTTGGATTCCATTGGAGCAGCTAGTGCAGTCCTTGGATAAATGGCCACTCTGGTGGCAATAGAAGCATAGTCCACAGCTGACGTGGTGTTAGTACTCCTCAGGGGTCATGTTCAAGCAGGGCCTACTTGTACCAGGGGTTTGGTTGTTCCGGGGTTGGCCAGCATGGTACCCTTGTGGTTGGCTGAAGTCCATGCCTCTGGCAATAGCCAGGAGCTTATCTTTGGGAAGGTCACATTGGTGGTGTCTCATTAGGCTGGCATGGTGTGGGTTCAGGCCGTTTCTGAAATGCAAGCCTGATATGTTGTTAAGAATCTTGGCTGCATCTGCCAAGCGTAGGAATTGTTGTATATAGGTCTCCAGGTTGTCTCTTCCCTGGGTCAGTAAGATGAGCCCCATTAGGCTTGGGCATTGGCCCCAGCAGGGGTATTTGCAGAGGTCATTCTCTCCAGGAATTGATTGTAGAAAAGTATGAGGTCTGGGTCTTCCTCAAGGCAGGTCAAGAAGGTTTCTCTGGCATCATCCTTCAGTTGGGCAGCCATCATTATAACCTTCTGAGTGTTGTCTCTGAAGCTCTTGGGGTGGGCGCAGAAAAAGGCGTTTATCATAATCATTCCTTTTCTGAAACCAGCCAAGTCCAATTTTGGCAGGTCAGGAAAGGTCGTGGGGGCAGCAGTATTCTGGTTTGAGGTGGAGATGGTCACAGTCTGGACCTGGGATGGCTTGGCAACAATTTCTTCTTGGCATTTGTTTTTTTCTTGTTTCTTGGTCAAGTACTGTTTTATGTAGTAAGCTTAAGTCATAAATAAAAGCATACAATATGCCCCTATAAACAAAGAAGAATAGGGGCCCAGGGTTACTAGTTTAGATATGGTTGACATACTGTCACGGCCCATACCAGAGTCCAGCTGGACTCCCACAGGGGAGGCAGGCCCAGCCTGGAAGGCCATGTACACAATAGGCGCTATGTGTACCAGGTAGTTTAGAGCAGTGGCTAGGGGGCGCCAACTCCCAATATGGGGCACAACTTGGTTGGCCAGCCCCAATACTGTGATATAGAAAAACCACAGCTTGATAAATTCCTGGGTGGGAGGCGCATTGGGGAGAGGAGAGGCAGTTGGAATATCCTTCATTGCTGGTGGCAGATCCAGGTGATGGGGATGGAAATACTCCAGGTC
The DNA here is from genome assembly GCA_014839935.2 of Entomophthora muscae. Taxonomy (NCBI): domain Eukaryota; kingdom Fungi; phylum Entomophthoromycota; class Entomophthoromycetes; order Entomophthorales; family Entomophthoraceae; genus Entomophthora; species Entomophthora muscae. The sequence goes on along the minus strand of QTSX02004980.1, from coordinate 812,283 downwards.
AAGGGCACAGGGCAGTTTGGCAAAGACAACAGGAGTATGGCCAGGAGGATATGGGTATGCAAGTTTGTATTGAGTAGTGGATTCACAAATGGATGCAAAGAGAATAATTAAATTTGAGCAAAAATAGACAATTCCTGCAATAAGATAATAATTTCTAGGCATAAACTTGCTTTATTAAGATTTCAACAGCAAGGAGGGCTTCTCCCCCTCACTACTTATACTTACTGAAGATTCTGTGGCCTTTTGTGCCACCAGAGAACTGATGGCATCATTTGGAGTTGGATTTATAATTTTAACCAGAATTTGCGTGCTTGGGCAAGAGGGTGAGATCTCATTGGCTGCTATAACATGAACCTTTTTAAATTTGCAGCATGGCAATTTGCTAAAGTTATTTTTAGCTCCTGCAACAAATCAATTTTCTGATTGCGCAATCAATCAATTGCGCTTCCAATGTGCCATTTCACAATAGGTAGGTGGCCCAAATTTGATAACAGGCTTGATGCCAGGGATTTGAGGCTTATGTGCCTCTCAAATCCCAGACAATTTGCTAGTTGAAAGGGGGGTATTGTGCCTTGGAAAGTGCTTTGTGTGGGTTTTCATACTGCATGTTTAATCAACTCTGAGGAGGCCAGCTGACTGTCCAGGGCAATCTGGGCCCTGACACTGGTGCTCCTGCAGATGAGCAAATTGAGCTCTTGGATCTTAACACCATCTACAATATATGCAATCAAAATGGCACCTTTGCTTTACCCACAACATACCCAGCCAGCTACCCCATAATGAATAAGAAAGGGGGTGCTGGCTTTGTCTACAAGGGCTACAGCTTCAGCTGTAATGATGAAAAGAAAGTAATCTGCTAACATCACTACAAATGTGATAACTTTGGGTGCCCTGCTAGACTCACCACTTATGGGTTCACTAGGTTCAAGGCCCTGACTACTGGGTATGACTGCGCCAAGCCTTTTGATCCCTTGTACCAATTAATCCGCTGGTTTCTTTGTCAGGTCATCTCAACCACCAAAGATTAAACTGCCACCAAGGTTGTCAATGATGCCCTCATTAATTTAAATGAAACCAAACTTGCCACTGTTGGTGGCACCTCCAAATTACAAAGATATCTCAATTATTGGAGATATGCTCTGAGCACTGAAGGCGTCAGTGCTTCATCAATTGAGCAATCAATCCTTAAAGAGGAACAAAAACTATCTTGTCATGAAAAGAGATTTGTTCTGCAAGATGATGGTCAACATGCACCTGAGAGCATTATTTTCTTTGCCACAAGCCAGGATCTGTGTAACCTGTTAAAATGCAAGACCTGGCTTGCAGATGGAACTTTCACTACCTGTCTAAAGCTATTTAGCCAGCTTTGGAGCATCCATGGGCAGGTTGGAGATCTAGTTCTTCCCCTGGTCTTCTTTTTCCTCCCAAATAAGAACAAGTAAAATTGTGTCTGTGCACTTACAATTCTAAAGGCCAAGTTGGATTAAATCCTCCCAACCATCAAAGATGAGCCAAAGGAAGCCAGAGGGCGCAAGAAAAAGGCCCAGTCAGAGGAATTCACCCCCATCAAGAAAAAGCCTGAAAGCCTTCCATACCATGAATACCTGGTAGTAGATTTTGTGCAGGCTCAGGTCAATGCTTTTATTAGAGTCTTCAAGAGCTCCCCTCAGGGATGCTACTTTCACTTTCAGCAGGCACTCTGCCGCCGCCTTCAAAAGTGCTCTGCACTTCATGAGCTGGTCTACACTGAATGCACAAAGGAAACAAAGGACGTGTTCAACTGCTTTGCTGCCCTTGCCCTTGTGCGGAAGGAGGAAACCAATGCCTTCTATGATGCCCTCCTCTGCCATCCCTACATTATTGCCAACCAGGCAGCCTTTGCTCCATTCATAGAGTATTTTGAAACTCAATGGGTTTGAGTGTTTCAAGGAGCACTCTACATCAGAAAGGGTGGTGACTCAATCCAGTGGAACTGCTTTAAGCAGGTAAAGAATGGCCTAATAAAGACCACCTCTTCTCTTGAAGGGTGGCATAGTCAATTTGCCACAAGGGTCTGGGTTCAGAAGCCAAAGTTCAACAAATTCATGGTCCATCTCAAGACTCAGCAGGCCATCTCTGCCCGCCTCTTTAAAACAGGCATGAAGACCAAGGATGATCCCCCAAGCAAACCAAAGCGGTGAAAAAGTATACAGAAATTAGCAAGCTGGTCCTTGCCTACTATTCCAAGGATAGCAAGCTTAAGCATCTCCAAGCTATCTCAGTTGCTCTTTCAACCAATGTATGATCCTTCCTCAATAAACACCACTCTATCTTCTCTCTTTTTCCCTTTACTTTTATCATTATTTTAGTTTTATTTAGTATTTGGTACAATTCTATGCTTATTTTAAATTATAGTTTGTAGTTAAAATCAATGAAAATAGTTATTTTTGGGATATTTTAACTTTTTGACTTTACTATACCTTGTTGCTACCAATAGACCCCATTTTTATTGCAGATTTAGAATTCTGAGGCTTTTTTAAGCCTAGAAATGTTTTTTGAATTTTTTTGAGAATTTTTTGGGTAGTTTTTGGAGTTCAAAAAATCTAAAATTTTAAAACTGTTTTTTCTTAGTCAAAATGCCGTAAATCAAAATGGCGTTTTTACTAGTAAATTTAGATAGCAAAACTTTGAGATGCCGTATTTTGAGATGCCGTTTTCAAAATGGCGTATCCTAATGGAATATATCTTGTCTGCACTGTCTTTCTGGGTTGACAACCCAGAGATTTATGAACATCTCAAACCTTCTAAGTGCGCCAGAACCAAGGATACTGAATTGCCGGTACAACTGCTTGCAGCAAAGAAGACTAAGCCTGTCAAAGCTGCCGGCAAGGAGGACACCAAAGAAGGTTATATAAAAAATTAATAAATTTATTTAAATTCTTACCCTTTTTAGAAATAATTTAAGGTGTAATATGCCAGGTCCTAGTCCCTTTTGTTCCTGCCATGTCTTACGCCAACTACGCTAATCATGTGGCAAGGCAGCTGGCATTGTCTCCTCCCGTTGTGCGCAAGCTCAAGGACCAAATAAACAGTTTCTTCCCAATGTTACAGGATGTGCACCTGGGGCTAACATATGATGAAGGGGTATCCAAGTGGGCAGTTACTGCCTACAAGGATGCCCAATTTCTCTGCCTTGACCTGGTGGTCCTCAGTGGAGTTTACTGTGTAAACTCTATTGAACTTGTTTGGGATGTCCTGGTGATGCTCCCATTCAAGAATATACTGGGAACGGGCTGGGCCCATGTGGCTGCTTGCTTCTGAATCTCAATGGAACACACTATCTCTTACATCCTGGAGAACTTCAGGCACACAGTGTCAAAATTGGCTGTTGCAAATGCAGCAACCATAAAGAAGACCAAGATTCTCCTTGCTGACTTTGGGCTGGCCTAGAGTGCTGACAAGACAAGGCTCTCTCAGGCTTTGAAGCTCACATTTGCCAAGACCAAACACAAAAAGAAAATTAGTACTATTTATAATAAACTCTGCAAGTTTACAGAAGCCTTTGCTGGGTAAAGGCTTCATCTTGTGGTTTACCTTGGGTATCTCTTCTACTTTGGGATGGGTGCCACTGTAGAGGACCTGGCTGGGGTCCTTCTCAGGATTGACAAGACCAGGATCTCCCTGGATGGGAAGAAGGTACCCCTGGATACAACTCAGTTGACCATGTGATACAAGATACACTGGTCCTGGCTGGCATCTATGTGTCAGGAACATTCCTGACAACACTGGCGTTTGGGAAGTTGCTCTAAGCACACTGCAGGATAACAAACAAAACAAAAAAGGGCAGCAGTTTCCCCAATAAGGGGAAACTGCTGCGGGAAGCTGAGATTCACAAACAGGAATTAAAAATAAAATTTATTAATTTGGACAGGTTTTATACCCCGTCTGCGGGCTGCGCAGCCACCACCCGCCAGCCAGCCCCCTACCCCACCCACCAAATGGGGAAATTACCAAAAGGGGAAACCCAAAAGGCAATTTCACCAAACCCAAATGGAGGGGGAACTGCTGCCCAAATTTGGAATCTACCAAATTTGGAGGGGGTTGACAAGCAGTCCAGCATTACAAATAATGCATCAACTGCAAAAGCTGGATTGAAATACATTACTGTGCCTGAAGATGCTCCAATCCCATGCCATGCCAATGATAACAATTCATTGCTTGCAAAACCACTCCCATCCCACTCCCAAAAGGGAATTCCAGAAAACACCAAGTGTTTGGGTCCCCTGTCCAATGCTTTGTACTATTCATGCCCCACTAAAGGATGACAGTATATAATAAATCTCAATCACTTGATGGTAGTTTGCGCTATCATTGAGTGAAATTTCCCCTCAATAGTATCACATAAATCAATACCCAAGAAACTTTTACATAACAGAAAGTTAAAGACACTAAGCTTTGTCTGCCCTTTCCCAGGACTAGAAGATGAACCACTTGATCTTCTCTGCTGTACTCACAGCCTGCCTTGGGATTGGGGGCCACCAACACTCTCATCAGCATGGACCGTACAACAAACCGCCCAAAGAGTACTTCTATGAGGAGCCAGTGCAGCTCAACTCCTCTGAGACGTACTCCTGGCCCACGCTGGTGTTGCCCTGCTCCACCCATCACGTAGCAATCTATTCCTTTGTCTTCTACGTGCTTACATACTTTGCCAGTAATTTTGGACAATTTAACGTACATGCCAAAGTCTTTAGATGGATGATGACGGTCTATCCCATCTTGGCACACTTACGGGATTCCAAGTCTCTAACTTGGTACCTTACCTAGATAAAGTACTCCCTCATTTTATGGGGCTTTACACTATGGGGTTGCAGCCCTGCCTGATAAGCTGCTCCTGAACTCTCACCTGACTATCCTCCCTTTTACAAGCTGCCAAGAATATTTTGACAGTAGAGTATCCACCATGCATGGTGTAGCGGTGCAGGTTGTGCACCACCTCTATTGCTGGGTTGGTACATACCGCTGAACTCATTATTGGCACCCTCAATAAAATCTCTTCTACAATAAATCTACATTGCAATTTATATTATTATAAATATAATTAATTTTTAAACAATTTTTTATTTTAGTGATCTATTACTAAAAAGAAATTTTTTAAAGAAGATATTCATACAGTCATAATAACATTTATTAATAAAAAATTCCACAAATACATTGAGAGCTTACATTTACTGTTTAAATTAGTTTTTTTATATTTATGTGCCAGTAGTGACATTTAAATATACTTATCATATTTTGATATTAAATATTTTGGATTGTCACCCTGTAATACAATAAAATAAATTAGTTTTCAATACAAAATATTAAGCATCTGCATCAGTGGTGTTGTTATATGTGACCCCTTGCTTGAAAGCTTCAAAATATAAAATAATAATCCATAAATCCAAAAGAGTAAATTAATGAATATAAAAATAGTTGGAGTAGCTAAGCCTTTAATTGATTGGCTGTTTGAAAAGGCACACAGGGAGAAATGAATCAGTGTGGTCATAGAATTTGGCCACTGTCTTAGCTAGAAGGATGTAGTCCCTGGCTTGCAGCAAACAAAAGAGTTCCTTGGTCCCAGTTGGCGCCCCCCTGCTTGACAGCTTTTTGAGACACCCAAAGACCTCCTTGATAGGGTTTAGGAACAGGGAACAGACAGGTATGAATATGATTTGTAAATTTGCTGTGGCCAATTGCTGAGGGCCAACTGCAATGTTAGTGTCAATAGTTGAAATTTTCTGTTGAATATCTGCCACCTTGTGAATACCAATGTTATACAACACAATGACGTTGGTGAAGTCTGGGCTTGTGTGCCTCAGGTGCTCCTGGACCAATTAGAGAAAAGATAAGAAGGTCCTGCTTTTGTGAGAACCCAATATCATTTAATACAGCTCAATCATCTTTGAACCAAGGAGAGCCACCATTGAATAGGCTGTGGCGCAGACTGCAGCACACAGAGCCATCCCGTCATTGGAGCCTTTGGGGACATAGCCATATTCATTGTGCATTGACTAAGTGAATGCTGATTTGTTGATATAATAAAATCTGACGGTCCCCTTGGCTTTGAGGGCAGTATATGCCTCAGCACATTTTTTCAGGCCTTGATGATATCAGGGCTATTTCTATTGTGAGGGGATACCCAACTTTTTTCCACAAAAATTGCAGACCTTTTGCTAGATGATAATAAAAGAAAATTGAGGCCTCAAGCCCAAAAGTGACTTGACCATTACCTGTATATTGTCAGTTCAAGATGACAGTCTTGGGTTATCCACTGGAAAATTTGTTGCAAATGAACCAATGTGAGTTCAGTATTTGATTGGGGAAGACAACAGTCTAATATAAAGGACAAAAATGAATAGAATAAGATGTAATTTATTGTAGAATAAGTGATTAATATACTATATGGGGAAAGCCACCAGGCCATAGGAGGTGGTACAGTGGCAGGTCATATGTAAGGTTTGAAGCCAAGGAATAACTTGTGCAGGGATCAGCAAAGTCAAATTTGCAACGCTCCTAATTGGGAGATAGTGTCCACAATTCAATGCTACCATCATATTGATCCATGCTGTTAGATATGTCCTGGGGCAACTCATTGAGTGCTTCCTGTGTATTGTAAGATATGTTGGCAGGCAAGTCTGTAAACTTGGTTGCAACACCCCTCCTTGCCCCCTGCTTGTCATCAGAAACAAGGATCAGAGCCAGCAACAGCGCCCATGTCGACACTAAAAATTTTGACAGTGGTCATGTCAACACTTATAATGTTGACACTATAGTAAAGTGACAACCTGGTTTTACTAAATGTTGTTTCCTGGATGTTGACACTTTTTTAATTACCAAAACACTTTACCCTGAACATTTTTAATATAAAAAATATTTTAAAATACATTATTATACTAAAATGACTACAGAGAGTTCAAAAATGCAATAAAAAACAATAAGTAATAAGAATAAGGAGATATAAGCAACTATTTTTCAATTTACTATATAAAACACACTCTTTATTACAAAATTATTTTTTATTCCCATAAAAATTAAAATTCCAATGAACCAAAAATAAAGATATTTTATATATCATAATAACTACAAAATATAAAAAATTATATATTTAATTTATTATACTTTATATAAGCATAACTGAAGTTATCTCATAGCTTAATGATAAATTAACAAAATATAATATGTTTCTTACAAAACCACATTGAAGCTGTATCTGAAACTTACCATTTATACTTAAAAAGATTAGTAATATCCAAAAAATTAAAAAATTAAAAGTTTAAAAATAAAAAATATAAAGGCAAAGCAAAGCAAAGTTTATTTGGCTAATTAAAGCCACCAGCAAGAGCAGTGGCAACATCTTCAAGGTATTTTTTTGATTTCTGCCAACTTATACTTTTTCTTGACCACCTTCTTCACGTCCTCCTGGTAGTCTTGCTCCTTGGAATTCCTCTTCTTGGGGGCCACCTGGTTGTCCAGGTCGCAGAACTTGGAGACAGTCTGGGCCTGCTCCTCTTGTAGCTTGGAGAAGAACTTGTTATATTTAGGGTTGGTCCCAAACTTCACCTTCAGGTGCTTATGCCAAACCTCAAGGCTAGAGGTGGTCTTCATCTCCCCCTTGAGGCAGGGGCCTTGACAGTTCCAAGGGGCAGTGGCCCCGCTCTTACCTCTCCGGGCAGTCACCTTCTTGCCCACCCATTGCCGCTCAAAGTAATCCAGGTAGCCTTTGAAGATGGTGGAGTGCTTCTTCACGTAAGCATCCTCCAGGAGGGCCTCAAAGCCTAGCCCAGTATGCTCCGGGCGCACAAAAGCCAAGGCAGCAAACTGAGTCAGGGCAAAGTGGCACTTCCCCTTACCATTGTTATGATACTTGTAAAAAAGGTCCTTCTCATTCTTGAGATTCTTGACAAGGGCCTGCCTAAAATGGAAGAAACAGCCCTGGACTTCTCTATCAAAGGTGGCCTGGAAGGCTCTGAAATGAGCCTGCTCAAAGTCCATTATGATAACCTTTGGCCCAAGTGAGCGTGCATGAACTAGCTGCTCAGCGGCTATGGTTGCCTCATCCTTCTCAGCAGAGGAGGGATTTGCCCTTGTGGTGTGGGTGAGAGGGGGGAGCTGGTTGGCGGGAAGAGAGCTCAAAGCATCCCAGACAATCTTGAAGGCTCTGGTGTAGACTTCAGTCTTGGCACCAGGAAGGAGAAAGAACACAAGGGGGATGACCTGGTCATTAAACTGCCCATGCAGGACCCAAAGCTGCTTGAAGAGAGAGGGGCAAGTAGCAAATGTGCTGTCGCACATCCAGGTGGTAGAAGTGTTCAGCTGCTCCAGGTTTTGGGTTGTGGCGTAGGCTACAATCCTATCCTCCACTTCCTGCCCATTGTCATGGAGCAGGAACATCTCACCATCCTCTGTCTTCTTGAGGGCATCTGTGAGGACCAGGTCTTCAATTTTAGTGGCACTCTTGGCCAGGGGGTTTGAAGCTTGACGCCTATCACTCACAAACTTGACCAACTGGGTGTGAGTAGGGACCCTCTTGAGGTTGGTAGGGGATAGTTACTTGCAAGCAAGCACAGCCAACTGGGTGGCAGAAAGATCTTTGGAGGTGGGCATCACCTGCACCAGAAATCACTTGAGAAGACGGGCTATTGTAGTGTTGGGCATGATGCAGGTATACTTGCCCTTGATGGTTTGGACCAGTTCTCAGTGCTCAGTGTTGAGCCGCACTGGGCAGGAGCGGTCCTTGCAGGTGTAATGCCGGCTCTTGAAGCCCCAGTTGGCATTGTTGCAAGAGAAAATATACCCATTGGCCACCATGGCCGCCCACCCTTTACAATCATGATTGGGAAGTATTTGGGCAAGGAAGAGGGAACCTTGAATTTGCCGTCAACATTGAAGATGTTGTGGGCCAATAGAGGGTCTCAAGGGCCAGCAGGAGCATGGAGGAATCCAGGGAAGTAATTGGGGCAGGGCTTTGAATCATCCCCAGATGAGCTTGAAGGGGGGAGTTTGGCAGGTATGGGGAAGCAGAAGGGGGCTTATTGTGGTGCTCTTCATGTGCAGGAGACTTATCTTTGGGAGGGGTCTTTTTGCCTTGCCGCTTCTTCATGGTTGGTTACTTGTCAGAAGCCAAGCTTTAGAAACTGTGCTCTGTAAGAGAGCCATCAGTTTCCTCTCCCCCAGTGGAGTGAGCAGGGCTCTTCTCAGGAGAGGGCTCAGAGGAGGGCTCAGGGGAAAACTTTGGTGAGGGCTTTGAGGATGGTTTAGGGGTGGCCTTCTTTGATGAGACAGGCTTTTTCTTGGTAGATTTGGTTGGCTTAGAGGGACGCTTGGTTCCTTTGGGCTGTTTGGAAGTTTTATTGTCCTAAAATAATAAGTAAAATGGTTTAAAATAAAGCAATGTATGTAAAAAAACAAAAAAAAACAACTTAAAAAGCATAATATACAAAAATTAAATCTTAGATGGCTTTTATTGGCATGTAAAAGTTAAAAAATACTTGTATAGGTTTTATTTTATTATAGTTTTAAATAAATAAATAAATAAATAAATAAATTAAAAGTTAAGATATTTATATGAAAGTATTATATTTAGATATAGATTTTATTTTAAAAATTAAAAAATATGAAAAAGCAAAGTCAAAAATACAACATATCAAAAAATGAGAAGTTTTTATTATGTAAAACATAAAGTTTTATATGTGAGAACTGAAAAGCGTTGACATTATGAGTGACAATTAGTAAAAAAAAGCTGAATTCTCACTGTCAATTACAAAAATTGTAGACATTTTTTTGAAAATTTACTATGTTTTTTCATAGTACACTTAATTAAATTTAAGCGGGCTAGCAAAAATTAACCGTTTTCTGTGTGTTTTTGTTCACATATAAAAATTAAAAAAAACATAAAAATAAGTAAAAAAAGTATCAAGGTTCTTTATTCTTATATTAAAAATAATATTTGGGTAGTGGTAATATGATATTTTACCATTGCATATATGTGAATTTGTGAAGAAAGTTGTTTTCAGTATTGAAAAGGGTAAAGTGTTGACAACATCACTTACGACATTCTTTATATGAGGTGGCATATTAATCTAGGCTTAATTGCACCACTCTAGTTTGCTTAACTCCACCCCAGGGGATGATCACAATCAAATAAACAACATTTATGAGTGTCAACATTATTTTTAATAATAAATTCTATAGTAACTTACATAGTAACTCACACTTAAATTATTGGATCCCTGTTAGCCACCAATCCACTTAATATATCAAAGCCGTAATAAGTGCCAAATAATATTTATAACATGAACCTTTTAACAATCAAATGTATGTGTACTGTCTTTTTCAATATAATAATTCAATAAAAAAATATTTTTAAATGCACACTTTTTTTTACTGTAGATGCTTCAGTTTTGTTATTAAAAATAAGCTATGCTTAAAAAGTGTCAACATTGACACTTTTATGTCGTGAAAACAAATAAAAAATAAACTAATTTTTATTAGTAAAAGTAGAGGAAAAATCTGGTTAAATTGAGTTTTTTATTAAGCTTAATATTAAATTGTGTTGAGATGGCCACAATTTTGTCGTGTTTTCTGGGTTTGCACCCCTGAATGCTTTAAAAAAAGAATTAAGCTAGCGCAACTAGCAAAAATATATAGGAGATTTAGAGTTTTGAGTCAACAGTGGCCATGTCAACAAAGTGTCAACATGGGCGCTGTTGACTCAGAGCCTGTGGAAGATCTGGGAAGGTCTGCACAAACAACATTTGTGTGGGGATGGCGCGGCAGGGGCACAAGCAATTGTGGTGAAGTTTCTTGGTGTTTCCTTGGGCATCTTCAAGTTGGTAGGTGTGGTTGTCATAGAACACAGCTATTTTGATGGGTCCCAAGTGGTTGGGATCCAATTTGGTGGAGTTGGGGTAGAGGGCATAGACAGGGTTACCTACAGTGTATCTTGCCTCAAGGTGCTTTGTCCTTCCCTCAATTTGTTTGTGTTCAATGTCTCAAGCTTTGGCACGCCACTGACTCAGGGAGGGGGTAGTTGTCAGGGGAGGTTTTCTGGGAACTGTGGATTGTAACTTCCCTTGCACTACCCCTGTTAAGTCATCAGAGGTCCCAAAAGCCAAGGTTCTGGGACTGAATCTGGTACCCCTGTTAACTATTGCTTGTAAAATGAGTAGGGTGGTGGGTAGGTGTTCAGTTCACACAGTATTGGGGTGTCAGGGACCCACTTTGAGGGGAACAAGCCCCCAAGTTGATGAGCCAAGGCCCCTAAATTAAGCCCTGCAATGGCTGAACCAATGGGTACAGTAACCATGGTGAGATGGCCCAAGTGGTCTAAGTACACAAATCTTACTATCAGAGAGCTGAAACAACCCAAAAGATAGTATCCTATCATGTACAACAACAGATAGAATGAAGCTTGAGGCTGTACCAATAAGGGTTTGGCAGGTGGAGGCGTGGAATGGCGGCCATAGTGAAACTTTTGTCTCCAATGACCAGAGGGATACTTGAACCATCTGTTGGCCAAGGACTCCTTCTGATGGGCATCATTGGGTGAGGAGTTTTGCCAGTAAATAGTAGGAGTGGGATTCTCAAGACCTTTTACCGTTGTAAAAGGGAGACTAGAAACCATCACAGGAAATAAATTCCCTTCATGGCTTCAAATAAGTTACTAAGAAATAGGTGTGGCAAGATAGAATAGGAAATATTCTTTATTGTTGGAACAATTGAAGTAAATAAGAAAAGGTCACTTATATAGCCTTATAATAAGGCTGAAATATTTGGGTGGATATTTGGGAAAATAGAGGGGATTTTCATGAGTCTATCATGTAAGACTTACCAATTTCAAGTATGAGATACAATGTATCTTAATAATAGACATAACAAGTTGATGGCATAGCTGGAACCACAAGGATGTTGGCAGGTAAAAGCTAATTAAGCAGACTGAAGCTTGTTGATTGCATATCATACTAATGGAGTCTGGTTCATATATAGAGAGAGTGGGTCATTAATCACACAATTGGCATCAAGCAGCTAATCAGAATCAGAGCAGTAAGTGGCGTTATCACTCTTGATATTAACCTTTTTGCTTTTGAAATGGTTTTCAAATTTGAAATTGAATTGAATTGTTGGATAATAAATAGGTAATTTAAATGAATTACCTGGTTTTGTTCTAATGTTCTCTTCTGGATTAGAGTCCTGGGTTTGATCCTTGGTCTGGGAAGAGCTGAAAGGCTCACAAGTGTTGAAAATGTTGTTGTTTTGTGCTTTTGAGTTAATAAATAATGACCCTTCAGTCAAATTTAAAAAGGAGTCAGGAAATGGGTTCCTGACATGGGGTGCTCATGTGAGAACTTGGCAATTAGTTGGACCAATAAATCATTTAGACACTCCACGCACCCATTGGTCTGGGGATGGTGGGGCGTTGTGACTACTTTTTGGAGGGCGTTCTTGGCGCAATATGCCTTCATGACATGCCCTAAAAGCTCAAGTCTACCATCTGTGATAAGAAGTTTGTGCTGCCCAAAGCGGGCCACAATTTCCTTGCCAATGAAGCAGGTAATGGTGGTGGTGGTATGGTTGGTGGTTTCCCACGCTACTGGCCAACAGATGAAGTAGTCAATGGCTGTAATGATGTACTTCTTGCCTAGTCTGTCTTTGGGGAGAGGCCCCATAATGTTGAGGGCCCACTGTTTGAAGGTTTCCATGGCTTTGATAGGCAGGACAGACTTAGGAAGTGCAGGTTTAGATGTGTTTTTCTTCCACAACACAAATGTTTTGAGGAGGTCCAAGATGCCTTGCCGCATACAGGGCCATCAAACCTTACACTTCATGATTTAAAAGAGGTTAAGTCCTCTGATGTGGCCCAAGGTGTGGTGGTAATTTAGTATGATATCCCCTCGCTGTGTGATGGGAATATAAGGCATCTTCTCACCTGTCTATGCCTGGCAGCAGAGGTTACCTGTGTCAGTGGTGTACTGACTCTTGTTGTCCTTCAGCTTTAAAATAGTCATGGAATTAAGACCTTTGTAATAGGTTGCTTCAGGACAGAGGTAAAGCATGGGCTAATCTGGATCCAGGCTGCTGTCCCTGGTGATGGATGCTACATAGAGCCTTGAGAAGGCGGCTGCTGTGACAAGTTCCTTACCAGGCTTGTACTCAATGTGCAGCTGGTAGGGGAATGGACACTTGACCCAGCCTTCTTGGCGGCATGTCAAGTGGGACTGCATGTTGTAGTATTGAAGTGACTTGTGATCTGTCAGGACGCAGGGTGGAAAGGTGGCACCTTCCAGGTAACAGCGCCATTTCTCAACGCAGTGAACAATTGCTGCTAACTCCTTGTCATTTATGGGGTAGTGTTGCTATGAGATGGTGAGATTACTGGATTTTTAAGCCACAGGGAGAAAGACGCCCTTGTCAGTTTCCACCCTTAGCACGCTCCCTAAGGCTCTGTCAGAGGCATCAGTCTTGAGTTTGTATTGGCAGTTCTGATTGGGGAATTGCAATAAATGTGCAGTTGTAAGTCTTTGCTTCAACGTCTCAAAGGCTCAAACTCTGACAGGGGTCTATTGGAAGAGTTGTTTGGTGTTTAGAAGCTCAGTGAGGGGTGCAATTTGCTCTCTGAAATTGGGGATAGACTTTTGCACATATGCTACCATGCCCAAGAAGTACACACCTAAATCACAACAGTGTGGGGTGGCATGCTTGTGATTGCCTTAATCTTGGCAGGGTTGGGCTTTATTTCTTGGGCAGAGATGGTGTGCCCAAGGAACAAGAGCTCTGACATGAGATATTTGCATTTGGAAGCCTTGGCCTTTAGCTGTTTTTTACAAAGAGTGTTGAGGACAGCACAAAGGTGTTGGAGATGTGTGGTTTGATCTTAATTAAAGACAATGTGCTGCCAAGGTACAAAACAACACATTTTCTGATTAAATCTTTGAAGGCTTTGTTCATCAACATGGCAAAGGTGGAGGAAGTATTGGTCATTCCAAAGTTCATGATGCAGCACTCAAACAACCTGTAGAGTGTGTGGAAAACAGTTTTTGTCTTGTCCCCTGGTGCAATGCAGACCTGGTTGTACCCTGCAGTAAGATTGATCTTACTGAAGACATTTGCATCTGTGAGTTTATCAAACAAGTTTTTGATTAGTGTTAAGTGTCAGGAATCCAGTCCCAGGTGGCCAGCCCGTCATTTTTAGGGGTAACTTGGGCCCGGTTTGTTGTGAATGCCGCCAATCACCATGTTTTAATTTTGCCCTTGTTGGGTTATTTTGGGGGAAAATACCTCTCTTTCACTTTTGCCCTTTGAAATTAGGTTGGCTTCAAATTGGGAAATACAATTGATTGGTTTCTTGACTCTACACAACTCACTTGCCCCACTTGTGCTTGTAGCAAGTGATCCTACCGTCCATGTACTGTTTTTTGGTACCACTAAACACTATATATTCACAATCTTTATACCCATAAAATTTAAGTTCTAATCACATTTTTTCTTTGTGTCTCCACGTACTTTGGCACCTCTCTAGCCATGTCTAGCAGATATTATTTGATTAGGGCCACAAGGTAATTGCATAGCCTTTCCTGCCATTCTAACCAAGACTTACTACAAATCCAATCCTAAGGTTAGGATTTCCTGTTGTGACTCTATGCTGTGCCTCAGATCACAAAAAAAATTATGCTCACTACAGGGGCTGTAAGACCTTGGTTATCCCTTTTGCAACATTGTTTTAGGACCTTTGCCTCCTCCCATACAAGCGCCAACTTTGTCTGAAATTACCAGTCCTCCTATTGAGGAAGCCATTGCCAACCTGCCTATTGTCTCTACTGTACTGAACCTCAGGAATGGTCCCCGCCTAGTGGCCTATCCTTTGGGTACCCCTGACTTGGAACAAGTCATGGCAGTAGCCCTTGGGTTAGCCCGTGATGGAGCCATTCTTTGCCTCCAGCTTCAGTTCAGCCAAGCAGAATACTACAAATTGATTGTAGCTCCCTAATTTCCACAGCATCTCCTCTCAGCAGCTGGCTCTGATGAGCACTTATTGTCATCTATTGTACTACCTTCCTTAGCCCATCATCAAATGGTGTTAGGGCTCCACATTCAGGAGATTTCATCCCTACAAGCTGCTGTCACTCATCACTGGGATCAGTTTGCAGCTTACCAGCAGTAGATCCACTCCCTGTTCTTCTTAGTATCACACAATCAACGTGACTCTGTCACCTCCCAATCCCGCTTGGTCAATTCCATTGAACAAATGTGCCAGTTCATCCCCAAGTACGTCAGAGAGCGTCTACATGGGTTTCACCAGTTGGAACAGCCCTGGCGCGCCCAAGTAGATTGGACTCTAAACATCAATCTCATCAACTTTGAACAACTTGTGCAGCAACTCAACAAGTTCAGTTATTAATCCTTTGACCAATTAAAGAAAGTAGCAGTCCATGCTACAAAAGGCCTCTATGCACTTGGCAAAGAATTCAATCAAGAAAGGACTGCTACTACCACTACCATTGCCAAACTCCAGACTCATGTAAATGAACTATCTACCTCTAAATCAGAAGCCCTGCCTTCTCCTCCATCTGATGAGTTAGCAGATAGAGTACAGAGACTATTGGATGCCATTCAAGAGTTAAGAGCATCCACCTGCAGTCAATATTGCCCTACCAAAGCCCCTCAGCCTGATCCTCAATTGCCTGCTCTGACAACTCAGGTTGCTGACTTACAACACTAGGTTTCTACCTTGCGTGAGGTGATGGCGTCTGTTGTTAGTCCAACTGGAGTTGTTGGTGAAGATGGCTGTTTCCCTGGCTTGTCAAGAGTCCCTGCATTCATTGTGCTAGAGAGTTGATAGCTTTAGCTAACAAGGTGGACCATCTGAAACAAGACCATTCTGCGCTTGATAAATATGTACAAGAAATTAGTGAGTTAATTGATTCAGTAAATGACAAGTTTGCTCCTTGCCTTTTGGTGGGTCTGTCTCTTACATCTCAACTGGATGAGCTGTTCTTGGTAGTAATTGTGCATAGCCATGCCTAGATGCTACTTAGCAACAAACCACCCTAGCTAATAATATGGGCACCTGTACTGCTGAAACCTTGACTACCCTTGAGGAAAGTGTTTGCCAGCTGTGGGCCAGACTGCCCCCCACCAAATCCAAAGAATAATTCTCCCCATGTATAAATGTACTTGATAGCATTAATGGTGGCCTAGCTCCAAAATCACACTTCAAGCCTAAATTTAAGCAAGTCTTCAACCCCAAAACCTCGACCATTGCAGCTTTGCTAACTACCTATAAAACTGCCATGAGAAGAGCCTTGGATGAGGTTAAAAAGGAACATATTCTAACCTTTCTGCACCCAACCTGTCAAGAGGTAGTAGTATCAGAGCTTCCCACCATTGAGACCTGGGAAGATATGAAGCAACTTCTGATTGACAAATTTGGTGGTGACCTTAGTTTGGAAGTGAAGATGGACACCTTCATGCACATTGCTTTCAAGCCAAAGGAGAGCCTAGCTGAATTTGCAGATAGATTCTACATGGAAGGACAACAACTGATCACAAGCCGCCAGTTGACCTCACATGAAGCTTACATGGCTTGCGCTCAGGCCCTCAAGGTTAACCAGCTCCTGTGTCTACATTTCAAGGCCCATAAACCATGTTTCTTCCATAAATATCATAAAGACACTGTTGCAGGATATGCACCTTGCCCATTCTGGGGCAGTTGTGCAGGAGAATTGTGCGCCTCTAACTCTGGTTTGTCTTCACATGGCCCGTGTATCCTCACCATGAACTCGCAGAATCCTCTTTGACGCCAGGATTGCCATAACTGTGGACAGATAGGTCACAATTCTTGAGTCTGCACCAATCCTCATGTTGAAGGAGCTGATCCAAAAGAGCAGGCGGGAAAAGAACAGTCAGCCTAAAGGCAGAGACACTCTTGGTTGACAATTCTTCCCAGTCTCCTTCAATTCCCCCCTTCATTGCTGACTCTGAGCCTTCTGACAATGAGGCTATTCCCATTCTGCTGCTATTTCACGACATCTCTGACAACTTTGACATGGACAATTCTGATATGGAAGATCCCAACGTCTATGGGTATTTAGTCCTGGCTGTCCCTGTGCCAAAACCGCAGGCTTGACCTGCCAACAAGATTCCAACCAAGCGGGTTTGTGACCCGCAATCCGATTACCCGGCCACTTGAAGCCAAACCTGGAAGTCAACTTGGATTACAAAATCAGTCAACATGAGCAAATGATGATCCCTCACGGTGGATACCTTGATTTGGCACTTGACTCATTAACAGGATCAAGCCACCCCCTTCACCATCCAGCCATGTGATCAACATAATCATGTTCCTGTTATCCTTGATTCACATTGACTATATAATCACTATCTCTCAATAAAGATTATTATCTATCCTCTAAATATCTTTCCTTGTAACTCTGCTAAAACAGCACAGTTACAACATTGTAGCACAGGTAGGCTCTCTATCCTACCTTATCTTGAAAAATTCCGCCTGTTGCCCGCACACGCCGCGGCCAACAAAACCTCGATAGAATTATGTCTGGCCTCCTGCCCAACTGGACTCTGTATGCACCTGGTACCGCAATACCTGATGGTTTTGTCCTCTACCAAAACACAGTGATCCTGCTACCCGCCTTCAACACCATGTCTGCACAAGGTTTCTTTCAGGCACCTTCCGCAATGCCGCAATCAGCAGACAAAACCACCATGCCTGCCTATGTAGCACAAAGACTTTGAAGCGCCGCCTTGGAACCCTTTGTGGGGGCCAACAACAACAATGCTGCTGCATGGATTCAGTACGCCCAAAGCAAGCTGGATCAGATGGAATGCCCACAGCGTTTTTGGATTGTGGAGATTTCCATTTGCCTGACCCATGACGCTGGCACTTGGCGCAACAAGTGGCATGAAGAGCACACCAACAAGAACTGGGACACCTTTAAACAGGAATTCTTGGCAAGATTTGTGCTTAAGGATACAGCACTCATGATCATATGCCAAGTAAAGAACCTAACCCAGACAGGCACTGTCAAAGAACTCACCCGCGCCTACAAGGAGCTCCGTCTCTGCGCCCCATCTGACATGGCCTTTGACACTCCAGCAACAAACCTCATGTACTACAATGCTCTCAAGTTGCATGTAATGAGACACATGAACCTGGACCAAGTTACCAACCTACAAAGTCTGTACCGTGAAGCAGAAAAAGCGGAGCAAACATCCAACGCCCTGCACAAGGCACAGACTGGAAAACAAGAGAGAACCAAGGACCCACATTCAAGTGGGCGTTCCTCTCAACCACCCCCTGGAGGGAATGGTAACAACAACAACCACAAGACCACAGGATCAAATGGGAATGGGAACGGAAATAACGGCCAATCAAATTGTACCTATTTCCGTGTTACCGCCACCCAAGGCAACCAAGATGAGGGAAAAGCCCGGGGAAAGCACTAAGCAAGCCAAGCTCTTCCCACGCAACTCCTGACTTGCTCAACAATGAATACTGACCCAAGGACGTGGACCAATGCCCAAAGATCCAAGTGCCCTCGGAAGACCCAGTACTATACACCATTGCCAGACATCCCAATAAATTGATGTCTTACCCTTTCTGCTTTTGCAGTTACACAGGCTCAGCTCTCTTGGACTCAGGCGCAGATTGAACCTTAGTCAACAGCAGCTTTTTAGATAAGTTCAAGCTGGCCACTAATCCTTTGCGGATTAAAAACGTGGTCCTGGCTGATGAACATCACATTGCCGTGACAAAAGAAACTGCCCCCTTCTCTGTCATGCTTGAGAACCTCCACTCCACCATCCAAGGTCCCTTCATTGACTTCCCCAAGTTTTACATTGTACTGGGACTAGACTGGTTACGGAAAAACAACCCCCATGTGGACTGGGCAACCACAGTGTTGACCATCAAACATGAAGGTGTCAACCACCAAATCTACCCGGACTCTGTAGACCTTTCCTATGAGACCATGTCTTTGTACGCATCACGGAGACCTCAGATGAGAAGGAAAACCTGAAAGCTATCAACTGGGACTCCTGCCAGTATGAAATTATACACTTCAAGGATCATCAGGACACCTCCACGCTGCAAGATTGCAACATTGTGGCCCGTCACCTAGAAATCTTTAAGGAAGCGTTACCTGGTCTACCCCCTGAGAAACACATCTAACACTCCATCCAACTCAAGGGGGCTATACCCAAGGCACTCCCCATTTATAAGCTGACCCCAAACAAGGACAACACCCTGCGCGCCTATCTCAAGGAAGCTCTGGAAAAAGGACTTATCTGCCCCTCACAGTCTCCCTTTGGGGCCGCCATATTCTTTGTGGCCAAGAAAGACAGTATCTTACGTCTGGTCACAGACTACTGCGCCTTGAACAAAGTCACCATCAAGAATTGTTACCCCTTACCACTAATTGACAATCTCTTTGATGCCTTGGGAGGAGCCTCCGTCTTCTCCAAGATTGACCTAACTGCAGGATACAATCAGATTTGCATAAAGGAGGAAGACATCCCCAAGACAGCCTTCTGCACCAAGTACAGTTCCTACAAATGTGTGGTGCTCAACTTTGGCATGACCAATGCCCCGTCCACCTTTGTAACCTTCATGAACAAAGTGTTTGCACCACACATAGGCAGACACGCCCTTGTGTACCTGAAAAATATCATTATCTACAGCCCCTTGGTAGAGCAGCATCACAAGGACCTGGAAGAAGTCTTTGCAACCCTGGCACAACACAAACTGCTGCCCAAGCCCTCTAAATGCCAGTTCTTCTGGGAGCAACTACCCTTCTTGGGACACATAGTCTCAAAGGACGGCATCAAACCTGACAGTCAGAAGATACAAGCCATCTGCAAGATGCCACCCCCAAGGACAAGTCAGAACTACGCACCTTCTTGGGAATGGTGGCCTATGTACAACTCTTCATACCCAACTGTGGCGTCTTGACCGCCCCTTTGTCTGCCATAACAGGCGCCAAGTCCAAGTTTGTATAGACCCCCCAACGTGACCTTTGTTTTAGACGCCTCAAGGAAAAACTCACGACAGCTCCCATCTTACAATACCCCAACCAGGATGGAGAATACCAGATGGAAACTGACGCTTCAGATGCATCCATTGGGGGAAACCTGCAAATTAAGAATAGTGACGGTGACTTCCTGCCTGTAGCCTACAAGTCCCGCAAGCTGACAGATGGCAAGTGTAGATACCCTATCCGCAACAAAGAACTACTGGCCATACTACACTTCCTAGTCAAATGGCACTGTTACCTAGAACGGCAGAAAGAGTTCAAGGCATTAACCAATCATAAGTTGCTCATCTACTTCAAGACACAAGCAAACCTGTCACGCCGCCAAGCGCAGTGGATGGAAATCCTGGAAAGGTTTAACATGCTCATCCAATATAAGCCCGGGGCCAAACTTGCCATGGCAGACGCCCTGTCCCGCCTGTATGTCCGCGCTTCTAGGGGAGAGAATGGGCTCAACCCAGACTGGCCTCTCCTAGTACTCTGCACAAAAGACAAAGGGTTCCCCGCAGGCACAACCAATATCACCAAAGAAACGGTCATCAAGGATGAGCACCTCTTTGCTGATGTATACCGGACTCTTCACAGAAAAATGTCGGATGGCACAACCATTCCCTACATTCCCACACATCAACAAGTTGATACCATTCTTTGCTATCACAGAGACCTTGGACATACCAAGAGCCAAAATCTGTACAAATTTCTAAAACATAAAGCCTGGTGGCCAACCTTACACCGCAATGTTCAAGAAGTGTTAGAACAGTGCAAGGTCTGCAAAAAGTTTGCCAGAAGCAAAACCCTGCCAAAATCTGTACTCCCCATTCAAACCCAACTACTGTTTAAGAAATGGGCTCTGGACATTGTGGGCCCCATGCCAGGAAAGCACAACAACAAAAAATACAGCATCACAGCCATCAATTTTGCAACAAGGTGGCCAGTAGCCCAAGCGGTGAAATTGCACACCGGTAACAATGTCCGACAATTTATTGGCAAAGAAATCATCAGTAAGTTTGGAAAGCCAGAACTCCTGATAACCAATGGGGGAAAAGAATTGACCTCCAAAAACACCAATGTGTACCTTGCCAAAAATGGGGTCAAACACACTGTCGCACACCATACCATCCACAGGCCAATGGACACGTAGAGCGGCTTAATGATAGCCTTGTGCAAGCCCTAGCCAAACTCACTGCCGGGAGACTTGAAGACTGGTATAAGCAGCTACCAACTGCATTACTTATGTGCCAAAACCAAGTGAACAGATCCAACGGGAAAAGCCTGTTTGAACTGGTATACGGCACACAGGCAAATATCATTCAAGCATTGACAGGACCCAAACTGGAAATTCCAAGTCAAGTTCCCCTTGTTCTGATCCTCAAGTAATGGAAGCCAACAGCAAACAAGCAGCCAAACAAAAGGAACGCTTACAAAAGACCTCCATTCCCATCTGTCAAAGACATGAAGTCGGGGACAAAGTCTGGGTCATGAATGTCAACAAGAGCAAACTACAACCCAAAAAAGTAGGGCCTGCAATAATCCTAAAGGTAAACAACAATAACACTTACCTTGTGCAAGGGCTCAGGAAATGTAAGCAAGTTAAGACGCTACACCACAACTGCCTACAACCTTGCAAAGCAAGACAGAAGCAACGAGAAACCGCCCTGCCTGCCACCAACCTCAACTGGTTCAATATGGCGCCTGGGCTCCTGAAAACCTCCCCAACAACCTGCCCCCTGAGGAGGCCAACTTTCAGCTGGGGGTGTGTGTCAAAACCGCAGGCTTGACCCGCCAGCAAGGTTCCAACCAAGCGGGTTTGTGACCCACAATCCAAACCTGGAAGTCAACTCGGATTACCAAATCAGTCAACATGAGCAAATGATGATCCCTCACGGTGGATACCCCAATTTGGCGCTTGACTCATTAACAGGATCAAGCCACCCCCTCTTCCATCCAGGCGTGTGATCACCAATCATGTTCCTTCTATCCATTGATTCACAATAGCTATATAATCACTATCTCACAATAAAGATTATTTTCTATCCTCTAAATCTCTTTCCTTGTAACTCTGCTAAAACAGCACAGTTACAACACCTGAAACTATTACAGTCCCTTATATCTTTGTTCTGGGAAAACTACAACAACTGTCAAGCCTCTGCCTAAAGCCAAAGAGGTTGTCTCTTGACCATACCTCACTCAAGCCGAGAGGTCTCCCGTGTTTGTCAAAACTTCTGAGGAAGCTGCTGAGGTTGCTGATGCTGTGTTCAAAATATCTCAGTCTTGCTTCCTCTCCAGATGGTCTATAAGGAATTCCTGGGCCTAAGATGCATGATCAAAAAGTGGGACAAAGAACTGGCAGAAGCCTAAGATATTCTGGCTGTTTCTCCTCCCTTTGGTTGTACTACCACCCGTGTGAAAATATATATCCAAAATTTGAAGATTAAGGCTGTCTTAGACACAGGGTCTCCTGTTAATGTTGTCTCCTCAAAGCTTGTCAAGGAAGCTAATACTTTTGCTGACCTTAAATATCACTAGTTGTATGGCACAGCTGGGCTACCCATGACTTGTGCTGTTGTAACTGTGCTGTTTTAGCAGAGTTACAAGGGGAAAAATATTTAGAAGCTAGATAATAATCTTTATTGAGAGAAAATGATTATATAGTCAATGTGAATCAAGGATAACAGGAACATGATTGTGTTGATCACACGGCTGGATGGTGAAGGGGGTGGCTTGATCCTGGTAATGAGTCAAGCGCCAAAACAAGGTATCTACCGTAAAGGATCAACATCTGTTCATGTTGTTGGATTTGGTAATTTGAGTTGACTTCCTAGTCTGGCTTTGAGTGGCCAGTTAATTGGATTGCAGGTTACAAACCTGCTTGCTAGGAACCTTGCTGGTGGGTCAAGCTGCTGTTTCAACACCCCCAACTGAAGGTTGGCCTCCTCTGGGGGTAGGTTGTCAGGGAGGTTGTCAGGAGCCTGGGTGATGTACTGGACTAATTATTGTTCTGTGGCGGGCAATGTGGTTTTACATTGTTTTTGTCTTGCTTTGCAGGGTCTTAGGCAATCATGGTGTAAGTTCTTGTCTTGTTTGGGCTTCCTGAGTCCTTGCACAAGGTAAGTGTTATTGTTTTTTACCTTTAGAATGATTGCTGGTCCTACTTTCTTGGGTTGTAGTTTGCTTTTATCAATGTTCATGACCCAAACTTTGTCCCCAACTTCATGTCTATTTTACATGAGGACAAAGGTTTTTTGCAGACATTTATTTTCCTTTTATGTTTGTTTGCTGTTGGTCTCTATTACTAGAGGGTCTGAGTGCGGGGGGACTTCACTTGGGATTTCCTGTTTGGGTCCTGCTATGGCTTGGATGATATTTGGCTGTATGTCTTATACCAACTCAAAAAGGCTCTTTCCGCTGTATCTGTTTACTTGGGTTTGGCACACAAGTAGTGCAGTCAATAGCTGATTATACCAGTCTTCAGGTTTCCCGGCAGTGAGCTTGGCTAAGGCTTGCACAAGGCTGCCATTTAGCCGCTCTACGTGTCCATTGGCTTGGGGTGGTATAATGTTGTTACAGTGTGTTTGGCCCCATTTTTAGTGAGGTATACATTGGTGTTTTTGGAGATCAATTCTTTCCCTCCATTAATTATCAGGAGTTCTGGCTTTCCAAACTTGCTGATTTTCTCTTTTCCAATAAATTTTTGTACATCATTGCTAGTGTACGCCCTTACTGATTGGGCTACTGGTCATATTGTAGCAAAGTCTATGGCGGTGATAATGTATTTCTTATCATTGTGTTTCCCTGGCATGGGGCCAACAACTTCAAGGGCCCATACCTTGAAGAGTAGTTGTGTGCAGATGGGTAGTACTGACTTTGGAAGGGTTTTGCTCTTGGCAAACTTTTTGCATACCTCATATTGGTCTAGAACTTCTTGAACATTGCAATATAAGGTTGGCCACCAGGCCTTGTGCTTAAGAGACTCATATAGGTTTTGGCTCTTAGTTTGTATGAGGTCTCTGTGATAGTGTATGATGGTGTCTACCTGCTGGTGCATGGGGATATAGGGAATGGCAGTACTGTTAGACATTTTTCTGTGTAGGGTCCCGTATACGTCCACAAATAGGTGTTCATTTTTGATAACTGTTTCCTTTGTTATGTCAGTTGTACCAGGGGAAACCATTGTCCTTTGTTTGTAGTACCAAGAGAGGCCAGTCTGGGTTGAGCCCATTTCCCTCTTGTGGCACAGACATATAGGCGTGAGAGGGCGTCTGCCATGGCAAGCTCAGGACCAGGTTTGTACTGTATGAGCATATTGAATCTCTCCAAGAGCTCCATCCAGCGGGCTTGGCAGCGAGATAGATTTGCTTGGGTTATGAAGTATATGATCAACTTGTGGTCGGTCAATGCTGTGAATTTTTCCTGCTGTTCTAGATAACAACGCCATTTGACTAGGCAGTGTACAATGAACAGCAGCTACTTGTTGTGGATAGGGTATCAAAACTTGCCATATGTCAACTTTTGTGATTCATAAGCTACAGGCAGGAAGTCACCATCATTATTTTTGATTTGTAGTACTCCCCCAATAGATGCATCTGAGGCATCAAATTTACATTTTATATTCCCTGTCACGTTAGGGGTATTGCAGGATGGGAGCTGTTGTGAGCTTCTCTTTGAGGCATCTAAAACAGAGGTCATATTGGGGGGTCCACACAAACTTGGATTTGGTGCCTGTTATGGCAGATAAGGGAGCAGTCAAAACGCCACAGTCAGGTATGAAGCGGGGTACATAGGCCACCATCCCCAAGAAGGTGCAGAGTTCCAACTTATCCTTGGGTGGCGGCATCTTGCAGATGGCCGGTATCTTTTGACTGTTGGGTTTGATGCCGTCCTTTGAGACTATGTGTCCCAGGAAGGGTAACTGCTTGCAGAAGAACTGGCACTTGGAGGGTTTGGCCAACAGTTTATGTTGTGCCAGGGTAGCAAAGACTGCCTCTAGGTCTTTGTGGTGCTGTTCCACTAAGGAGCTGTAGACAATGATGTTGTCAAGGTAGACTAGGGCATGCTTGCCTATGTGTGGCATAAATACTTTGTTCATGAAGGTCACAAAGTTGAACAGGGCGTTTGTCATGCCAAAGTTGAGCACCACACATTTCATGAGCCGTATTTAGTGTGGAAGGCTGTTTTGGGGATGTCTTCCTCCTTAATGCAAATCTATTTGTAGCCTGCAGTCAGGTCAATCTTGGAGAAGACTGTAGCTCCTCCCAAGGTGTTAAAGAGATTTTCAATCAGTGGTAAGGGGTAACGGTTCTTGATGTTAACTTTGTTTAGGGCTTGGTAGTCTGTAACCAAACGTAAGGTATTGTCCTTCTTGGCCACAAAGAACACTGCAGCCCCAAAAGGAGACTGTGAGGGGCGGATAAGTCCTTTCTCCAACATCTCCTTGAGATAGGCGTGTAGGGTGTTGTCTTCATTTGGGGTCAGCCTGTAGATAGGGTATGCTTTTGGGACAGCCCCTTTGAGTTGGATGGAGTGTTGGATGTGTTTCTCAGGGGCAGCCTGGGTAGCACTTCTTTGAAGATTTCTGGATGGCGGGCCACAATTTTGCAATCCTGAGGCATAGAGGTATCCTAGTGATCTTTGAAGTGTATGGTCTTGTACTGGAAGGAGTCCCAGTCAATTGCCTTCAGGTTTTCCTTTTTTTCCAGGGTCTTTGTGATGCGCACAAAGATGTGGTTGTGTAGGAGTTGGTCCACCAAGTCAGGGTAGATCTTGTGGTTGACACCTTTACGCTTGATAGTCAAGACTGAAGTTGCCCAGTCTACGTGAGGCTTGTTCTTTTGTAACCAGTCTAACCCCAGTACAATGTCAAACCTTGGGAAGTCAATGACGGGACCTTGGATGGTAGAGTGGAGGTTCTTGAGCATGACAGAGAAGGAGGCAGTTTCCCTTGTCATGGCAATGTGGTGTTCATCAGCCAGGACCACGTTTTTAATCTGAAAAGGATTAGTGGTTAGCTTGAACTTGTCCACTAAGCTGCTGTTGACTAGGGTTCAATCTGCGCCCAAATTCAGGAGTACTGAGGGTGTTAACTGCAAAAACAGAAAGGATAGGTCATCAGTTTATTGGGATGTCTGGTAATGGTGTACAGTACCAGGTCCTCCAAGGGTACTTGGATCATTGGACACTGGTCCACATCCTTGGGTTGGTACTCATTATTGGGCAATTCAGGAGCTGTGTGGGGAGAGCTTGGCTTGCTTAATGCTCTCCCTGGGCTTTTACCTCATCTTGATTGTCTTGTGTGGCAGTGATGTGGAAATGAGTACAATTTGACTGGCCATTTTTTCCATTCCCATGTCTGTTTATGCTTGTGGGATTATGGTTAGTGTTGTTCCTGTTGTTCCCAGGGGGTGGTTGAGTGGAATGCCCACCTGTGTGAGAATCCTTGGGTCTTTCTTGTTTTCCAGTTTACGCCTTATGGAGAGTGTTAGATGTTTGTTCCGCTTTCTCCGCTTTACAAAAAAGACTCTGTAGTTGGTCACCTGGTCCAGGTTCCTTTGTCTCATTACATGCAATTTGAGGGCATCATAGTACATGAGGTGTGTGACTGGGGTGTCAAATGCCATTTTAAAAGGTGCACAAAGTTGGAGCTCCTTGTAGGCGCAGGTGAGCTCCTTCACAGTACTTGTCTAGGTTAGGTTCTTTACTTGGCATATGATCATGAGTGCTGTATTCTTAAGCACAAATCTTGCCAGGAAGTCTTGCTTGAAGGTATCCTGGTTCTTGTCAGTGTGTTCCTTGTGCCACTTGTCACACCAGGTGCCAGTGTTATGGGTCAGGCGGATGGAGATTTCTGCAATCCAAAATTGCTGCAGATATTCCATCTGGGTCAGCTTGCTCTGGGAGGACTGGATTATGCAGCAGTGTTATTGTTTTTGTCCCTGGCGCAAGATTCCAAGGCAGCGCTTCACAGTCTTTAGGCTATGTAGGTGGGCATGGCGTTTTTGTTGGTTGGTCACAGCATGGAGGAGGAAGCCTAGAAGAAACCTTGTGCAGACATGGCGTTGAAGGCAGTTTGTGGGATCACCATGTTCTGGTACAGGACAAACCCATCAGATATCTTGGCACCAGGGGTGTACGGAGTCTAGTCAGTCAGGAGGCCAGACATAATTATGTTGAAGAGTTGTTGGCCACAGTGTGTGGGCAACAGGCAGAATTTTTAAGATAAGGTAGGATGGAGAACCTACCTGTGCTACCAATATTGTAACTGTGCTATTTTTCAGAGTTACAAGGGGAAAAATATTTAGAAGCTAGATAATAATCTTTATTGAGAGATAGTGATTATATAGTCAATGTGAATCAAGGATAACAGGAACATGATTATGTTGATCACATGGCTAGATGGTGAAGGGGGTGGCTTGATCATGTTTGTTTTAAATTGCAAAATTAATGCTATTTTGATATGGCCTTTGAGTATTGATAGCTGCAAAGATTTGGCTGGGTTTGCTTTCAATTTTGGATATTACTTGCCTTCTGTAAATGGGTCTGGTTCAATATCCACCCATTCCAGATTATTGTACCTGTCTGTGATTGATCCTGGTATGACCTCATCCCAACTTGACCCCCTCAGCCACTCTGTCTGCCTAATGAGTGATCACTGTTCCTGTCTACTATTTAAGTAGAATCATTTCTCCTAATAAAGACAAGTTTATCCACATTTGCGTTGGCTTTCATAATCTTCAAGCTTTTTCCTGTCCTTTTTGCCAAAAGGACTTACTCTTCTTGTTTTCCAGGAAATTAAGGTATGTGTCTTTAATTTTGCCCTGAAGGCTAACCCAAGGCTAGCTTCAAACCTCAAATCTTTTGTTATAAAGATTTCCTGTTGTGTCCTCCAGGATGTTGTCCTCAGGAGCCAAACACAACAGTAACAAACCACACTACTTGATCAAATGGGTAGGATATGGTATGGAATCAAACAGCTGGGAACCTATTGACAATTTGACCAACTTCTGGGACCTAGTTGACCAGTACCATCAAGCAAGAGGAGGAGATGGGGCCTTGGGGCAGGATAGTGTAAGGGAATTCATCCCTAAAAAAATTGGAAACCAGACTTGAATTGTTTTAAAATAATTGAGAAACCAGAAGTTGCATTTTTAAATGCTTAATCAGAAGCCAAGGTCAAAATCACATCCATTAATGTAATTAATTTGAAAACACTTTCAAAATTGATAAATGAATGTTTTAAAATCAATTACAAATGCAAAAACAAAAGCAAGCGTAAAAACCAAAAACAAAACATATATTCTATTTCAAAATTAAAATTTAAGGATCCAAACAACAATAATAAAAATGATAACAATTCAACATTTAATTTTGGATCCAATAATCATAGTAAAGCCAATCAATCAGAAAATAAATGCAAAGATTGTCTAAACCAGAGATTCAGGGAACCAGGAAGCCAATCAAACCCAGTGAACCACCCAAGTCAAAGGAATACTTCTCATCCAGCCCCAGATACCATCCCCAACCATAGTAAGGTACAATACTGCAATGCAATATCCCAACCTGCCTCTTCTTGCATTGCAGGCTACAGCCTGCTGCAGTCCTGCAAGGCAATACTTCTCAAATCACTCTTGCAGATCCACCTGGTAACCACAATGTTCCCTTCCTCACTTGAAGTCAGTATTTAAACTGACAAATTCTTCCCTTCCAAATTGCACCAACAATTTCTTCAATTTCTATCAATCAATAAATCTATAATTTTAATTCTAAACACTTGATTAGTAGATTCTAAAGGTCCCCCCCAACAGCATGAAGCTCATCTTCCTTGTATGGACTTTTTGTGTGTTAATCAGTTATAGGCAAGCAAATGTTAACTTCAAAACCCCCAAAACTTCTCCTACTGACAAATCAGAAGACTCAATGTGGTATTGTTTTGGTCTGTGTCAACAACATGCCCCTTACGTTGAAACAGCTCAATTCCCACCTATCATCACACCAAGGCCCCTTGGTTGGTCTTGGAGTACACTGGTGTCTATTATCTCCTCAACCACTTTACTCCCTTCTTGGGAAGATTCCCCCTATTTGGTCACCTTCTACGCATGTTAATGATAGGGCTTCCAGTAGGTTCCACACTGGTCAAATTCAACTTGGGAGCTCTACTTCATTCAATTGAAGAAAGACTTCCCAATGAGTGGATCTCTGACATATTCATAAGATTGATACTGGTGATGCTCCCCCCTTTTGCGCTAAACCCTATTGCCACAGTTTTGTAAAGGATGCTCAGGTGTCTAAAGAGCTCAAACAACTTTTAGACGCTAAACTGCTTGCTCCTCCCAAGTCCATGGGCCTCCCCCTTGCTCATATTGAGAAAGAAGGAAGGAGGTCATTGTATTGTGATGGACTACCAACAATTGAAGTCTTTGCTCAAAAAGGATTCCTATCTCCTACCACACATTGATGATGCTCTCTGCCGCCTTGGGGGCTCTAAGTTCTTCTCTACTATGGACCTAGCCTCTGGATACTGGCAAGTTTATCTCTCTCCCAAAGATAGACAGAAGGCTGCACTCATCACTTCTGAAGGAATGAGGAGCCTACACAAATGCTGCAAGGACTCTACAATGCTCCAGCTACTTTCCAACAAGCCATGGACTCCATCCTCCTTGATTTGAAGCTCTTGTGTGACCTAGTGTACTTAGATTATATAAAGGTCTTTATTTCTACCTTTACTGACCACCTGGCTCATCTTAAGGAAGTGTTCATAAAGATTCAAGAAGCTGGTCTCAAGTTAAAACCATCTAAGTGTGCATTTTTCAAGGAACACCTTGAATTCTTGGGACATGAGGTGACTCAGACAGGAATTTGCCCCATGATTAAGAAAGTTGAGGCCATTGACAAGATGCTTCTGTCCACCAACCTGCAAGAAGTTCAAGTCTTTCTGGCATGATAAGGTACTACAGACAATTCATCTACTATTTTGCTGACACTAGCAAACCCTTGATCTAGCTGCTGTGTAATTTCCCTTTCAAATGAGCTGCCAGCCTACAACAAGCCTTTAATACTCTCAAACAAAAGCTCAAAGAGGCTCCCATCCTAGTATATCCTGACTACAATAAAAAATTTATCCTATATGCTGATGCTAGTGACCTGGCCATTGGAGCTATCTTGGTGCAATTGGATGATGAAGGTATGAATCACCCTGAGGCTTATACCTCTTGTGTCCTGAATAAGCATGAGAAGAACTATTGTGTAACAGAGAAAGAGTGCCTTGCTGTGCTGCATGCCATCAAACAGTTCCGTCATTATGTGTATGGCACCCATTTCACTGTGGTTACTGACCACGCTTTGCTCAAATGGTTACAACAACTTAAGGGACCAGAAGGACAACTAGCTAGATGGGCTCTCTGCCTGCAAGGTTACAACTTCACTGTGCTATATTGCCCTGGGATTTAACATCAGAATGTTGACAGACTGTCCATAATGGCCATCCTTGCTCTACACCCTGCTGAGGCTGACAGGTTATACAAACTAATTGGATATCTTTCCTTGTGGGAAAACAAGACAGAAGAAGTATGAGTTGCCCTTTTTAAATTATCTGAAGACACACTCATATGTGACAATCAGCTCTTCAAGAAAGTACAAGACCACTACTTGCCTTATGTAAGGCCTAGTCTTTGCCTTTTGTTGGTGCTTCAAGCTCATAAAGAGAAAAGACATGGAGGCGTTACCAAAAATTATGCCTGGCTCTAAAAGAACTACGTCTGGGAAAATCTTTGCCTGCTGATCCCGAATGTTATTGCTAGTTGCCATGATTTCTAACTCCAACAACCTTGAGCTGCCACACACTTGAGTTCAAGATAGTCCCCCTCAACATAAATTTCACACTGTCATCATTCATGCTGTAGGACTTCTCCCTTGCTACCGCTGTGGTTGCCGCTTTATCCTAATTGCTGTTGATCATTTTATCAAGAGGGTAGAAGCTTGCCCTACTAAGGACATCACTGCCAAAACAACTGCCATCTTTCTGCTATAAGATGTACTCTTTTTCCATGGTTGCCTAAAGTGCTTTTGTTTGACAATAGGACTAACTTCAATGCCAAGTTAGTAACCTCTGTTGTTGAAGCCTTGGGGTCTCGCCAGTCTTTCTCTTCCCTCTACAATCCTTCCACCAATGGGGCAGTTGAGCGCGCAAACTCAACTTTGGTTTCTATCATTAGGAAACTCACTTACTCTGACGCCGCCAACTGGGATCTATACTTACCTGCTTCTCTCTTTGCCTATTGTCTTAGCAAACATTGTGTCACTGGGTATTCCACTTTTGCTATGTTGTATGATTGTGGAGCCACCACTCTGTTGCTCTTGGGCCCCCCTACTATCCTCTGATAAGGCCATGAACCCTGATGACCATATCAAAGATCTAGTCAACCAAATCATTGATATTCAGGCCTCTTCCTACATGTCTGCATATAAGACCAGGATGCTTGAGCTCTCTCCCAACAATGCTGGACAATCTCCCCTGCCTGAGTTCAACATTGGGGACTATGCACTTTTTTATTAGCATAGAGTAGGAGGACATGCTCATAAAATTGACTTGTTGTGGATTGAGCCCTTAGAAGTGACCTTCAAACGAGGATCAGAGTATACTGTAAAACTCCTCTCTAGTGGTCAACAGTTTTCTCACGTGCATGCCAAATTCCTCCACAAGTATCACCCCCCTAAGTCCAATCTAGAGGGGGGTAATGTTGTGAATGCCACCAATCACCATGTTTCAATTTTGCCTTTGTTGGGTTATTTTGAGGAAAAATATCTTTCTTTTGCTTTTTCCCTTTGAAATGAGGCTGGCTCTGAATTGGGAAATACAATTGTTCAGTCCTGATCCTGCACAACTCACTCACCCCACTCATGCTTGTGGCAAGTGATTCTATCGTTCATGTACTGTTTTTTGGTAAATCTATTTAGTATATATTTCCTATCTTTATACCCAATAAAATTTAAGTTCTATTCACATTTTTGTCTTTGTGTCTCCTACGTACTTTGGCGCCTCTATAGCCATGTCTAGCAGATATTATTTAATCAGGGCCACAAGGTAATTTCATAGCCTTTTCTGCCATTCTAACCAAGACTTAGTACAAATCCAATCCTAAGGTTAGGATTTCCTGTTATGACTCTAAGCTGCGCCTCAGATCACAACACACAGCAACCTTCTTGAGCACCTGCTACCCATCCTTGGTTTGGAACTACTCAGGCCCCTTGTCCTCTTCCTGGTTGCCGTCACTGACATAGGTCTTGTAGCTAGTGTCAAGGACAGGCTTCACCTTCTTCATTATGGCTGCTGGGACTGCTTCCTGGCGGTAGACAGGGTTGAACACATATGAAGTAAGTTCTACCTTTTTGTTTCTAACTTTTTTGTTGTGGTAACCTTGGTGGGCTTCCAGGTCAGCTTGGGGACCCAAGGGTTGACGCTCTGCACCCTATCAGCTAGTGCTATTTGAACCGGTTGTGTCAGTGCAACCTCACTATTGAACACTCCTCTTCTGTCTTCTTCCTGAGTAGGCACTTGCATTGCACTAACTCTGTTTTTTGACCCGCAGGGCAACTGCAACTGCAGTGCACAATAGGTGCATAGTTACTCTGTTGTTGTGTTCCTTCCATTTTAAAATTTAATAAAATACTAAATAAATTTCAATTGAGTTACTCCCTAATTTTAATCTTTGCTTTTATCCGTATAGGAATATTTACTTAGAGTTTTCCCCACCCAATATCCCAATTATAGATTTTTTACTTCTTAATTAGTTGTTTTTGGTTTTACAACGCCCGTTTAGAATACCCAAAATAATTTCCACCCTTTTCCCAGATTTTACGCCAAATTAAGCGCCCAACTCAATATTTTTAAAATTTGTGTTTCAGATTGTGTGCCTTTCTTTTAGATAAATTGGTATCATTCTTGATTACAATACATTGCACACAACAATTGAGTGGGTTTGCTTATACATTGAGTTGCTATTGTGTTTTGTTTTAGGTTTGAGTTGTGGCTCACTGTGCTTGAGTGTATTTTGCCACCAACTTACATAGTAAACATATGTACACCAAAGGTCAGCTCACACCATTTTGGTTGTGAATACATGTATTATGGTTTGCATTTTGAATAGTTTCATTTAGCGTGTGAGCAATTTGTTGCTGTGTTGACCCATTTTGTCCATTAATGCCAAAAATCCCTGTTAAAAGAGTGTATATTTTAACCTGATAGTTGGAATTTGCTTAAATCTGAAATAATTTTTTTTAAATCTGAGGTATTTTCAGTTGTTGCCATAGCTTTTAAAACTACTGTGTTGGTC
Source organism: Entomophthora muscae (assembly GCA_014839935.2). Classification (NCBI taxonomy): domain Eukaryota; kingdom Fungi; phylum Entomophthoromycota; class Entomophthoromycetes; order Entomophthorales; family Entomophthoraceae; genus Entomophthora; species Entomophthora muscae. Next base: position 778,901 of record QTSX02004980.1, on the reverse strand, counting down.
CTGAAAGCATTAGTTTACACCCACATTCCAAAGATCTTCAGACCTTACAATGATCACCCAAAAACAACCAAGGCAGTGAAAAAGTATACTGAGATCTACAAGGTGGTCCTTGCCTACTATCCTAAGGATAGAAAGCTTGAACATCTTCAGGCCATCTCTGTTGCTCTTTCAAGCAATGTTTGAATCCTTTCCCAATAATTTTACTCGTTATGTTCACTCTTATTTCCTTCTAGTTTTATTATTTTTAGACTTTTATTTAGTGTTTGTTACTATTATATGATCTTTTAAAGTATAGGTCACAGTTATTTAAGTTAGAAATGGCTGTTTTTGGGTATATTTTGACTTTTGGGCTTTACACCGCCCTGTTGCTAATGAATGATCCCTTTTTTATTACAGATTTGAAACTTTGAGCTTTTATTAAGCCTAGAAGAGAGTTTAAAAAAATTACAGTCTTATAAGTTTTTTGGCTTCAGGAAAACCAATTTTTGAGTTGGTTTTTTTCATAGCGCAATGCCATAAATTGAAAAAATGTCTTTAGTATAACTTTCAAGGTGCTGTTTTTTGAAATGGCGTAAATTGAGATGGTGTTTTTTTGAGATGCCTTTTTTGATATGACGTAGCCTACCATCAAAAAAGTCAGATTAAATGAGTTATTCTTTTAAATATTTTAGATTTTGCTCACCTGAGTTGCTCACAAATGTGATTTGAAATTTGGACCTAAGATTTGAAAATCCCGCATTTCTCCCATAAGGTTTTGAATTTACAGTATAATTATGTGAATCATATAATTTGAGAACTATGGAGGTTTAGAAGATGATATTTTTTATTTAAATTTTTAAAGAGTTATTTTGAGTAAGATAACTGATACTTGGTGTACACAAAGTTTATGTAGTTTTATTTAAAAGGACTCCTAAGAGAAAGTAGGGACTGACCAAGTAGAATATTTGGACTAGGCCTTAGGACCACTCTCAGCTTGGTGATTTGGAGTGGCTCTTGAAAAGATAGCTTTCTGGGGAGTTATAGGAGATGCTATGATATTGGATAGGACTGCATTTGACCATTTCAAATCAAATTCCAGCTCTGGGTCTAATGCTAACATATATTTTGAATTATGCAAAGTGTTCCTATTTGAATGAAATAGATATTTATTCATTTATTTAATAGTGTTTTACTATGATTATCTAAAACAAACTGTGGTTCAATCAAAAGTATAATTGTGCAATAATGACAGATAAAGCTGTAATAAATTATAGTTAAGAAATAAAATCCAACAACTGAAACTGCTCTGATTTTACATCATGTGCCTTGCACAAATGATATCACATTCTTTGTCCTTTAAAACATTTTTAATTTTACATTCTATGCCAGGCACAATATGAAATCATCTGTTCCTACCCTTGGAACCACCTTCCTTTTATATTTTGTGACCTACACAATGGAGTGAGTTACTAATTGTGACCTACTCCAAAAGTTGTGGCACAAACACATCCAGATTATTTTGTGACCTAATCTAAAAACCATATTAAAAACAGTTTTGCAACTCTGTGATCACACAATTGATATGGCTGTCCCAACCATATATCCAGTACAGCCCAGACTGTCTTTCATTTGCATTTTTTCTGGTTGAGCATATTCTGTAAAGTTTACTCGTCTGATTGATGGGTTCCACTAAACAAGAAAGGCGTAAAGGAATGGCGGCTGGCCCCCCAAGGCCACCAAAAGCTTTTCCCGTGATTTTCCTAGTGCCAAGGCTCCAAGCAGCCCATCTGATTTAGATTTGTAGTTAAAATATGATTGGCTGGAAAGTTGTATAAGCCGTGGGGAATTTCTAGGGATAGTTTGGCCTTGCGATGAGATGTGGCGATTCGAATAGAAAGGTTATTCTTTTGTTTTGAGGAATTGAATAGCCCCAGTCGAATTCTCTTTCTGAATTAAGAGCATGTGGCTTCAGTTGCCTTGAAATTTTGACTTCCTTTCTTGGAAAATTGCCTTTTTTCGTTCTGTTTATTCTTGGCCAATTCATAATTGAAAACTTTCATAGCCAGAGCCCTAAGTTCAAAGATGTTTGCGTCTAATCTAAAATTAGATGGCTTAAAGTGAAATTCTCCTAGAACAAATTGGACTGAAGAGCCTTGGTTTTAAAGATGGTTGCGTCTAATATAAAGTTAGATGGCTTAAAATAATGGTTTTTCCAAACAAGTTGGGCTGAAGAGTCTTGATTTTAAAGATGGTCTTGTCTGATCTAAAATTAGAAGGCTTAAAATGAGGGGTTTCCAAACAAGTTGGGGTGAAGAGCCTTGATCCAAACCCTTTCGCATCAGTCCAAAGTTAAACTTAAACTAGATCTTAGTAAACGAATAAATGATAAATAGTTCTTAAAAAGTTTAAACAAATCATTTGCTCTTGTACATATTCATCCAATCATTTGGGTTCGAATACACTTGCGTCAAATACAATTATTGGCTAGTTTAAAATAGCAATACACCGTTGGCTAGAGATGAAGATGTTACAGTTTTAAAATAGCTCACCCATTATAAATATATAATCAATACTAAAAATAACGTAAGTTTGGCTATACCAGTCATATAGCAAAAGTATGCCCCATCTTAGCTACTGAATATATCGCTGTTATTAACAAAAAGGCAATCTAGCAAACTTTGAAAAACAAAGAAGACCAAAATCCAAGCCACTCGAATCGCAATTCATGAACAGTTAAAAATAAAAAAGAGTATATAAATAAAAGGTATGCTTTCAAAAACTATCATGAATTTCCAAGCGAGATTAATCCTTTCAGCCTTTTGGTTATTTTGGGGCAAATGCACAGAACGGTAAAGCTAATCACAATATTTACATGACTAATTTCACTAGCCTGCATGAATAATCCTGCTGTCACCACATACAAGGTGTATACTCCTGCTCCTAAGAAGTGTGTGAATACTCCTGCTGTCACCACATACAAGTTGTATACTCCTGCTCCTAAGAAGTGTGTGAATACTCCTGCTGTCACCACATACAAGCTTTATACTCCTGCTCCTAAGAAGTGTGTGAATACTCCTGCTGTCACCACATACAAGTTGTATACTCCTCCTCCTAAGAAGTGTGTGAATCAACCTACTGTCATCACATATGAGATACTTGATTCTGATGATAATACTACTAAGAAGTGTGTTCATAAGCCCACTGTCACCAAATATGAGAGTTATGTGCCTGGTCAAAAGAAGTGTTTTCATAAGCCTGTTATTACCACATACTTACTATATGCATCTAGAGTTGAGGTTCCTGGTGATGGATCTCCTCAAAAAACAGATGAAGATAAAACTAACTTGACTTGGCTTTGGATCACAACTGGTACTGTTTCAGGAGTGGGTGCACTTGGAGCAATTGTATTCTTTGTGTTTAAGGTTTGATTCACTTTTCCTAAATAAAGTAATTTCAAGTCTTTTTTGTTCTGTTTGTTGCCTTTTTAAATTTTATTTTGATAATTAAGATGTCTGTTGCAAATTATGCCTGAAATAATTTTTTAATCCTACCCAACTGAGTGTTGGAATTTTTCAGCTCTATTTCTCATGAACACTTTTTTGTTTAAAATATGATTAAAAATTTCTAGGAAATAGTTTACTTAAACTTTTCTATTTGATTGTTTATATTAAGTTAAAATTTTAAAGCTATATGATATATAACTGTTAAATCTAATCTTGGTAAAATCAGCAAATGAAGTTAGGAAATATAAATTTGGTGGATGAGGAGGCAAATCATCTTAAGACTGTCCAGAATGTAAGCTAGCTAAAGGAGATATTGGATTTATTTGGTCACTTTAAAAGCAGGGTTGATTTTATACAAGTATATTCCCTCCTTAAAAAGAATCAGCATGACACTATTGGATTCAGTGGGTGTGTCAGGAATTTATATTGACTTTTCTCTACCTTGGAAAATCTTAGTAGCCTGCCAATTTATTAATTATAAAAGCTTCCAATATATTACTGTCAAGCTTAATTGGTCTAAGAAGCTTTCAAGAAGTAGGTTCCAGCCAATTGGTGTAAGGCCAATTAGGAGCATCATAGGCCTTTAATTGTGATCAAGTCCTGATTGTCCAGAGTTATTCCAGAATAATCTAGCAAACTGCCGGGTTGGCAGCAAAATAGGATCAATAATGAGGCACAAGGAAGATGATGAGATTCCCAAGAATAGCAAGGATTGGGATTGATTTGCGCTAACAACCTGCCAGTGCCAGTGCAAATTCCTGTTGTAAAAGGTCAATAGGTAACCTGATAAATAATTCACTAAAAATAAAGCCATTAATTGGCACCACCACCTCTGGAACACTAATAGATTATGTATGGCTATGAAGTAAATAGTACCCAGCACAGGGTACTATGATATCAAATCCCATGACATTGTATAGATGCCTGACTCTGGGGTTGATGCTGGTGGTCTAGGGATGGAAATACCGGCCAAGCAAGAGTTAGAAGCTCCAGAGCAAATTATCCTGGCAAGAGAGTGCAAGCTCTATAAAGGCCCTTCCATTGGATTAGTGGAAGACAGACAAATTTAAGAAGATCCTACTGCAGAATGTTTTTGCAGTAAAAGAGAAATCTGAGTTTGAAGACCTTAGTCAGTTCTCAAAGACCTTATCAAGCCGCCAACTTTAGAGCTGCTTAGAAGTTATCTCCCTTGGACATTGTTGTGAATGCTGCTATTCACCATGTTTTGATTTTGCCTTTGGTGGGCCATTTTGAAGATGAATCTCTTGCTTTTGCTTTTGCCTCTTGAATGAGTTGATGACTGAATCAGGAAGTACAAGCGTTTGGTTTCTTGATCCTGCGCAACTCACTTGTCCCACTCATGCTGGTGGCAAGTGATCCTACTGTCCTGATAGTGTTTTGTGGTATTCCTAACTGTTACGGTAGAAAGTCAAATGGAAGGGATAGTGCGCCCTTGCAAAACCTGAAATCAGCAAAGAACTGCAGCCAGACCCCTGAAAGAAATTGACAACTTAAATGCCATCATAGACAAAAATGGATCAAAGCTGGGGTTGCCCAGATATCCCTCAAAAATCTGTACCTGCCTTATTTTTTCCCAGATAATTATGACAAGAAAATTACGCGTTATACACTATTTGGTGATGGAAGCGCTTGACCCGCTGGTCGCCCAAATTTTTCAAATTATGACGTCATTGACGTAAATTCCAATGCAGGACCACCAAATGCTGAAAATATTCTTGCCAGCCAATCAGAAGCCGCAGAATCCCCTCCTGCTCCATCCTGAACTCCCTTAAGACTCCCCCATTTCCCTCTAGAAACTTTTTTCTAGATAGCTTAATTTACCTCAAAATAAGAGAAAGTTTATCCCAAAACAATGGCTCATCTGGGGCTGTTTCCCCCTATCCTTGAAACACTAGCCTAATTGGCTGTCAAGGTTGCCATTGATTCCATGGCAGCAACCTGGCCCACACTGTCCTTATCTACGCCTTCTGATTCTCTCTCAAATTTACCCCTGCAAATCACTTGCCTACTGACAATTTCACTCTCAATCTTCTCTTACACCACTATGGGATCCAAAATGCTGAAACCGTTCTCCTGATTTGGTCTCCTGTTAGTCAAGCAACTCACAATTTGTTTATTATATCCATGTTGTGTCTCCTTGAATTGCGCCACATACCACTTTGCTCTAACACTAACCACTATATATTCCATTTCATATTCTTCAATAAAATCTAAGTTATATTCACATTTTTGTCCTTGTGCTTCAGTACTTCTGCGCCTCTCTCTAGCCACAGCTAGTAGAGATTATTCTTCCAGGGCTGCAAGGTAATTGCATAGCCTTCCCTGTCATCTAACCAAGACTTAGTACAAATCCAATCCTAAGGTTAGGATTTCCCGTTGTGTATTAGTGCCGCGCCTCAGAACACAACAAAAATGGTGCTTGCTACAGGGGCTGTAAGCCCCTCAGTTACCCCTTTCACATCCACGTTTTCAGGTCCTTTGCCTCCGCCTATACAAGAGCCAACTTCACCTGAAATTACCAGTCCTTCTATTGAGGAAGATATTGCCAACCTGCCTATTATCTCTACTGTACTGAACCTTAGGAATGGTCCCCGTCTAGTTGCTTACCCCATGGGTACCCCTGACTTAGAACAAGTCATGGTGATAGCCCTTGGGATAGCCTGTGAAGGAGCCATCCCTTGCCTTTGGCTGCAGTTCAGTCAAGTGGAATACTATGAGCTGATTGTGGCTCCTCAAATTCCACAACATCTCCTCTCAGCTGCTGGTTTGGCTGATAACTTACTATTGTACTTTGTGCAAACTGCTTTGGCCCACCATCAGATGGTGCTGGGGCTCCATGTCCAAGAAATCTTGTCTCTACAAGCAGCGGTTACTCATCACTGGGACCAGTTTGCCGCCTACCAACAGTGGATCAATTCCCTGTTTTCCTTGGTATCTGACAATCAGCGCAACTCTGTTACCTCCCAGACCTGTTTGGTTAATTCTATTGAGCAAATGTGTCAGTCCATACCTGAATACATGAGAGAGTGTCTACATAAGTTTCACCAGCTAGAACAACCCTGGAAAACCCAAGTAGATTCCACTTTAAACGCTTATCTCATCAACTTCAAACAACTTGTGCAGCAGCTCAATGCATTCAGCATGTATTCATTTGAGCAACTACAGCAGGTAGCAGACTTTGCTTATAATGGCCTTAATGAACTCAGTAAGGTGTTTGATTAAGAGAGAGCTATCACTGCCGCTGCTATAGCCAAACTTCATAGTCAAGTGAATGAATTATCTAACCCAAGACAGATGTTCTGCCCTCTCCCCCTTCTGATGACTTAGCAGATTGAGAGCAGAGAATATGGGGCGCTATTTGGGAGCTACGTACAGCTACTTGCAGTCAAGGACGTCCTGCTGAGGCACCTCAGCCTGGCCCCCAGGTGCTTGAGTTGACTGCTCAAGTTGCAGAGCTACAGCAAGAGCTTGCCGCCCTATGTGAGATGATGGCAACTGCTGCTAGCCCAGTTGGGGTTGTTGACAAAGATGGTTGCTGCCCTGGTTTACCCAGAGCCCCTCAAATTCAATGTAATAGGGAACTAATTGCCCTAGCTAACAAGGTGGATCATTTAAATTGTGATCATACTGAGCTGGATAGAGATGTACAAGAAATGAGTGAGTTGATTGACTCTGTGAATGACAGGTTCACCCCTTGACTCTCAGTGGGGCCATCCCTTACTTCTTGACTGGCTTAGCTCTCCACAGTAGTGACCACTCAAGGTCAACGCTTAGATGCTACTGCACAACAGACCACTCAAGCTGTCAATACAGGTACCTACACTTCTGAGATCCTGACTACCCTTGAAGAGAGTGTATGTCAGTTATGGGCTAGACAGCCTCCCTCTGAATCCAAAGCAGAGTTTTCCTCACATATAAACATACTCAATAGCAACAATGGTGGTCCAACTCCCAAAGCACATTTTAAGCCTACCTTTAAGCAAGCCTTTGACCCCAAAACCTTGACCATTGAAGCTTTCCTGACTATATGGGTCATTATTTTTCTTGTTATGCCTAAGCGCTTGTCAGGATTGACAATTTTTCCCCTCTGGAACTTCAGGCCCAGGAGAAGGAATCAAACCCAGAACCTGGATTCCCCCGGGCCACTGGGCCAGAGGACCGCGAGACCAACCGCCCACATTTTTCTGGGATCAAGCCCCTGCGAGCTGATGTTGAAGAAAACGACCCACCCAGAAAAGTAGATTGAGCCGAGGAAATTATTGCACTAAGTGGAGTGCCAATCACAATACCTAATGGAGGCAACCAGGCAACAACTATTAGCTTCATGAGTTTGAAGTCTTCACCAGCAACCAATCAAGAGCCAACCCAAGGAAGAGGCACTGGGCCGCAACCTGGCCCCATGACCACAATGCTAGAGCAAGATAATCAGGTAGCTAAATTGGGAGTCACAACCAATGAAAGAACTCCTGGGCCAAGCGCCATTTTGCTGCCTTTAGACCCAAGTCCCCAATTCCTCTGGCCCTGCCTTTCCCAATGCCCTGGTGACTCACACAAAAAATGTTAAGTTTGGAGGTGGGGTGCTATATAGACCCAAGGACCCCACCCTCCAAATTTATTGCCATTTTGAAATAAAGGTTATGGTACTTTGGCTTATACAGCTATTACCGTGTTTTGTATTTGCCGTCTATCAGTTCAGCTCAAGATCTTCTGGTCTGCCTGTCCCACTGCCCGCAGTATTCTGTCCAGTTAGTGTACCCTTCAGGCCTGTCCATTTCACCGAGTATCCTTTAAAACCCAAGTACAAGGACTACACGCCAGAGAAAATCATTGAACTAGATCCATTAGCCTGCATCCAATCTGCTGTCAGATACAACCGCCAAGGCCCGTGGATATTCTCTACACCCAAACTGTTTAGAGGAAAGTTTAACTATCTCCTGGCCTACAATATCTATATGGAACCTCCAGTAACACCCAAACCAATGCCCGCTTCTTTGCCCAACTTACCAACCAACCACACTGGCAAGCTTTTTGGTATAGTGTACATCACCCTCACAGGGGTGGTGGACACCATTATACCGGCTGCCGGCCCCTGGTCTTGGGTGGGGAAATCTGCGTCCTACCTTCTCAAGTTAGCTCCTATCTTTTGGTGGGCCCTGCCCGCAAGAAACCCGGCCCAAGTTATCCCTGAAAACAACGGGCCGGCCGCCTGAGACTGGATCCCTGACATTATGGCAATCTTTATAAAAACTGGTACCCTGAGCCCCAAGATGTTGTTATTTCTTGGGGCATCTTGTATGCTTTTGTTATTGATAATCACTTATTACACCTATAAGATGACCATGAACCTGATCTCTTCCACGTGGAAGAAAGTGAACCCAAACAACCTGAAAAAAACCGACACTGCTGTCACCAATACCAACAGACCCTCCTCCCAATTGCAGAACGCAATTGTGAATCAATCCATCACCAAGGTTTAGATGCGCCAGATGGGCAAGCTCACACTCGAGAAAGCCCAACGCGCCATGCCAGTCCTTTGCCTGCATTTCCAGACCAACGCCCCCTCCTATGCCAGTGACACCAAAAAGATACTAGGGGTTGCTTCCATGCTCTCTGGAGACGCTCTAGACTGGTTTGGCAAATCCACAGCAGAAGATTTAGAATTATTCTTGGACTATGCCAAGTTTGAGGCTGAATAATGGCAACTGGGGAGGATTGTGACACCAGATACTACGCCTTGAACTCCTTGCTGGAAATCCGCCAAGGCTCCCAACCCATTCAGGCTTACATTGATGAATTCCTTAAACTCAAGACCCACACTCAACTGGAGGACAAATTGTCAGCCATCATCTTCCAAAAGGGAGTGAACCCAGCCATGAAGGAAATATAGAAGCACCACCCGCCCACCCTTGGTTTGGAAGACCTGGTCCCCTTATGCAAAGGCCTCAGCATGAATCAAGAGAATGCTGGGCCCTCCCAGACCTGCCAAACCCAAGCCGCTACGCCCAATAGAGGGGGGATGACCCCTGATGAACTTCAAAGACACTACAGAGAAGGACTCTGTTTCCACTGCCATGAAGCGGGGCACTTGACCAGAGCCTGCCCTAAGAAAACCCCTGTTCCTGTCTCTTTGGCCCAAATAAATGCCTCTTCCCAGTCTTACAAATTCATCCATGTGACTGTAGATGTAGCGGGCAATAAGCGCAAGATCAAAGCCTTTATTGATACTGGGGCAGACAAAAGTTTTATTGACACCAGCCTAGCAGAGGAATTAGGCCTGACAGCCTCAGAGCGTAGTCTTCAAGTAATTATGGGAAACAGCTCCTTGGACACAGGCTACAAGTGTGAACAAGAACTCCTACTGACTATTGGGCACAACAAATACCCGTCATCCCTGATCCTCCTAGCAGGACTACCCCACCCCCTCATACTGGTTGACTCCTGGTCTGACAAACATGGCCTGATCATGAACTACCGCAAGAAGACTGCCATGTTGGGCCAACCAAGCTCCTGTGACACTGTTCCCTTTGGCACAAAACAAGACCATTCCCCTGCCAACAAACTCTTGGCTATGAAGTTAGAACCTAGTGTTGGAATATTGCCTACCCCTACAGAAATGGAATCATGTGTTTAGCAAAGAAGCAGCCACCAAACTACCCAGTCACTCAATCTACAACCACACCATAGACCTGCTGCCAGGGACACAACCGCACCACGGCCCCATCTACAGCTGTAATCACCGCAAGCAAGTGGCCTTTAAAGCCCACCTTTAGGATATGACAAATAAAGGGTTCATCTGGGTGTCCAAAGCTCCCTGCTTGTTGCCCATGCTGTTTGTAGGGGAAAAAAGGATGGCAGGATGTGGCCTTGTGTTAATTACCAAAAACTGAATGACATCACAGTGAATAAACAATACCCCATTCCTAATGCCAACAACCTCTGCAATGTACTGACTGGAGCCCAAGTGTACTCTAAAATTGACCTCTGAGACGTGTTCAACCAAATCCAAATCAAGGAGGGAGATGAGTACAAGACTGCTTTCAAAACTTGGTATGGGCTATACGAGTACCTAGCAATGCTGTTTGGCCTCTGCAACGCCCCTAGCACCTTCCAAAGGATGATTAACACAGTCCTAGTGGAATACCTTGACCGTTTCTGTGTGGCTTATCTGGACAACATCCTCATCTACAGCAAGCCACACGAGGAACACCTGCACCATCTGAACCTCATATTAGAGAAACTCTCCCATGCCAATCTACACGCTAAGCTCAAGAAGTGTGAATTTTTTCAGTCTGAGGTAGAATTCCTGGGATACATAGTAAAGACTGGTGGCTTTGCAATGGCACAAGACAAAGTAGAAGCAATCACAGCCTTGCTGGTACCCAAGTGCAGGAAGGATGTGAGAAGTTTTTTAGGCCTGGCAAATTATTGCAGGGATTTCATCCAAAAAAATTTCTCACATCACCCTGCCCCTATACCCCTGTGTTCTGACAAGGTCACCTTCATCTGGACTCCAGAGTGTACCACCGCCTTTGAGACCTTGAAACTTGCCTTCACCTCCACCCCCATCCTGGCCATGCCAGATCCTTCCAAGCCTTTTGTTCTGGAAACCAACGCGTCTGATTTTGCAGTGGGAGGGGTCCTTCTTCAGGAAGGAGGGGATGGTATGCTACATCCTGTAGCATATTACTCCAATAAAATGCTACCCGCAGAAGGAAACTACCCAATATATGACAAGGAGATGCTAGCCATAATGAAGACCCTGAAACATTGGCGCCAATATCTATGTGGCGCTGAACACCCAGTGAAAGTCCTGACAGACCACAAGAACTTAGTTTATTTCTTCAAACCACGCCAGCTTAACCAACAACAAGCAAGATGGGCCCTAGAGCTGGCTGACTACACCCTGACCATAGACTACAAGCCAGGGAAGGTGAACGTGGTACCCAACGCCCTAAGTAGAAGAACTGACCTGGCACCCACCCACCTAGAAACCTGTGACCACAACACTCAAGTACTCTTGGACCCAACTAGCCTAGGCATCCATCTGGGATTGATGAAGATCAGAGCCAGCAAAACAGAAGTACTAAGGGCCCAAGCATTAGATGAGTTCATCAAGACCCTGATTGCAGACCTCTCCAAATCCTTGGATAGCACCCACTACCAGAAGGGCTACTCATTGAAGGGACCCATGCTAATGCTCCACAACCAAATCTTTGTACCAGAAGGGGACATCAGAATCAACGTTTTGAGAGACTACCACAACTCAGAGATGGCGGGACACCCGGGTAGGCTCAAGACCCTCCAAAGCATCAGAAGGAACTTTGCCTGGCCAAAAATGGATCAAGACGTGATTGCATACCTGAAGGGGTGCGAGACCTGTGGAAGGACCAAAACTCTCAGAAACAAACCTGAAGGACTCCTAAGACCCTTGGATATACCCCATGGGCCTTGGAGATCTGTCTCCATGGACTATATTGTGGAACTGCCGCCATCTCTCTCATATAATGCAATCCTGGTCATGGTAGACCGCTTCACCAAAATGGCATACTTTGTACCAACAGTCACCAATTGCACAGCAGCAAAAACAGCCCAACACTTCCACAACCAAATCCTCACGCAACACGGGACACCTGAGGAAATCATCACATACAGAGGACCCCAATTCACGTCAAACTACTGGACACAAGTAATGAAAGACTTAGGAATCAAGAGATGTGTATCAACCTCCTACCACCCGCAGACAGATGGCCAAACTGAGCGAGTGAACCAGATCCTGGAACAATACCTCTAATGCTATGCCAACACTGACCAAGACAACTGGGCAAAGATGCTTCCCATGGCCCAGTTTGCATACAACAGCAAGGACCATGCTTCCAAAGGAATGTCCCCCTTCAAAGCCAACTATGGATTTGACCCCACCTGGGACCCCCAGATTGGCAAAAAGGAATCAAACACCACAGGGCAATCCTGGATTGAACAGATTCACGACACATAAAAAAACATGCTTGATCAATCTGAACCGTGCAGTGCAGACATACAAAGCCTTTGCTGATTTCAAACAAACCCCAGGTCTACCCTTAAAACTTGGAGACAAAGTATACCTAGATTCCCAGAACGTACCCCTACATGTGCCCTGCAGGAAATTAGCTCACAGGAGAAGCGGCCCCTACAAAATCACCAAACTAGTTGGGGAAGTTGCCTTTAAACTGGACCTTCCCCCCTCCTGGAAGATCCATGATGTGTTCCACCGCTCCCTGTTGTTCAAAAAAGATGGGAATTTGCTTCCCCACCAACAAATTAAGACAGCCCCCCCACCCATCCAAACAAACCGCAATGAGGAATATGAAGTTGAATACATACACAGTGACCAAACCCACTACCACAAACCCCAGTACTACGTCAAGTGGAAAGGATACCCTCTAGAAGAAAGTACTTGGGAGCCGCTGAGCAACCTGACTAACGCCCAAGAAGCCATCCAACTCTACCTGAACAAGAAGAATTAGGAGGGAGGGAGCTTGGGGAAAGAAGGGGATGATGTCAGGATTGACAATTTTTCCCCTCTGGAACTTCAGGCCCAGGAGCGGGAATCAAACCCAGAACCTGGATTCCCCTGGGCTGCTGGGCCAGAGGACTGCAAGACCAACCGCCTGCATTTTTCTGGGATTGAGCCCCTGCGAGCTGATGTTGAAGAAAACAACCCACCCAGAAAAGTAGATTGAGCCGAGGAAATTATTGCACTAAGTGGAGTGCCAATCACAATACCTAATGGAGGTAACCAGGCAACAACTATTAGCTTCATGAGTTTGAAGTCTTCACCAGCAACCAATCAAGAGCCAACCCAAGGAAGAGGCACTGGGCCGCAACCTGGCCCCATGACCACAATGCTAGAGCAAGATAATCAGGTAGCTAAATTGGGAGTCACAACCAATGAAAGAACTCCCGGGCCAAGCGCCATTTTGCTGCCTTTAGACCCAAGTCCCCAATTCCTCTGGCCCTGCCTTTCCCAATGTCCTGGTGACTCACACAAAAAATGTTAAGTTTGGAGGTGGGGTGCTATATAGACCCAAGGACCCCACCCTCCAAATTTATTGCCATTTTGAAATAAAGGTTATGTTACTTTGGCTTATACAGCTATTACTGTGTTTTGTATTTGCCGTCTATCAGTTCAGCTCAAGATCTTCTGGTCCGCCTGTCCCACTGCCCGCAGTATTCTGTCCAGTTGGTGTACCCTTTGGGCCTGTCTATTTCACCGAGTATCCTTTAAAACCCAAGTACAAGGACTACACACCAGAGAAAATCATTGAACTAGATCCATTAGCCTGCATCCAATCCGCTGTCAGATACAACCGCCAAGGCCCGTGGATATTCTCTACACCCAAACTGTTTAGAGGAAAGTTTAACTATCTCCTGGCCTACAATATCTATATGGAACCTCCAGTAACACCCAAACCAATGCCCGCTTCTTTGCCCAACTTACCAACCAACCACACCGGCAAGCTTTTTGGTATAGTGTACATCACCCTCACAGGGGTGGTAGACACCATTATACCAGCTGCCAGCCCCTGGTCTTGGGTGGGGAAGTCCATGTTCTACCTTTTCAAGTTAGCTCCTATCTTGTGGTGGGCCCTGCCCGCAAGAAACCCGGCCCAAGTTATCCCCAAAAACAACAGGCTGGCTGCCTGAGACTGGATCCCTGACAGTGCTGGACTGATTATTTTATAACTTAATTAAATTATTTATATTCAAATTATTCAGAAAGGTTAAAATACAATCAATGTCAAATCTTTAATTTATCTTGGGCTTAGATATTTTTTCAAAAAAATAATTTATCAATTTTAGAATTGAAAATTGCACCTTATAATATTGCTGGAAATATCTTAAGTGCTACTACAAACCAAAAATATTTATGATGAGTTGCATGGGAGAGTAATAGCAGCCCCAAAGCTATAAATGCTATTACCCTATCTTTGGCTCATCATAAATACTCTTAGTTTGTTTCAAAAAAGGTTGTTGTTTTTGAAAGACTGATAGCTCTATTTAAAATACATCCTCTAGTAAGCTGCCCTACTTCATGAACTTGCCCTAATGCACCACTAGCATCTTCTGATATTTTTGTTTCTCTGGTATCATCACGTGATTTCAAATGATAAGTTATCTCAGAATATTCTGAGAACTTTCAAATATTAAAGGTGAAGTATACAACTTCCCATCTCTAAAAAATATGAAAGATTAATGCACAGATTTTTAACTTTGAGCTCTCTCCTTATAGGCCTAACTTTTCTCTCATAAATATAAAAGAATGACTTTTGAGAAATATTTGAGCCTGATAGCGCTGATTTATATAATTATTTTCTTTTTTCTTCTTGCTCAAAAATATTTTTAATATCATTTATATTCTTAATATAAAGCTGATTTTCTTTATCTTTTAATGTTTTTGATATTACACCAAAGTGACCATCAACAATGCTTTTTCCATGATATTCTACAAATCTATTGTATTTAATAGACCCTTTAATGCATTGTGGTGCCTCTTTAAATAGATAATATAAGAATTCATAGGATCTAAAATGGTTTCCATTATCAGTCCATACTTTGATATTCTTTATTTTTTAAACTTATCTGATTTAAGAAGACTTATTAGACATTCACCTGAAAACAAAGAATCATGAGACAATATTTGAGATAAAAAATCATGGTATTCATATTTAACTTTATTGTTTTCTTTAAATATCAATGCAAACCTCAATAAAGAAATAGGTCTTTTGGAATAAAAACAGTTATTGGTTTCAATTGGACCACCACCAACTTTTAAATTCTCCTTAAAATCTATAAATATAATACATGATTCATTATCTAATTCATTGATATCTTTCTTATATTCCCTATTTTGATGAGCATAAAAGACTTGGTGCTGATTAATAGCTTTTAAGTCACTGTTTATAGATTCTGGCAATAATAAGTTTTTACTTTCACATTCTTCTTTTCTTTTTTCTAAGGATGATTTTAAGTTACAAATATTACACATGTCAGTTTGTTTTTTACTCTTGATTATATTTTTTGGTATTGATTTATAATAAGTTGAAAGTGATATTGAAATTTCATTTTTTATTTTCATATATTTCTTTTTTGTTTTCAATAGAGAATATTTTATTTCAGTTGAATATTCATTCATTTCTTTTTCAATGTCTTTATAAATTTTTTCAGGCACTTTTTTTGTAAACTGGCTTGTTTCAAAAGAATTTTCCAGCAATTTTTTAATTATTTTTTTAGTTATTTCTTTTTTTAATGAATAGTTATTATTTTTTTGGCTTTTTTTATTTAAGCTTACGTTTTTATTTTTAATTATTTTTCTTGAGTATTCAAACTTACTTTTGGTTATATTAAATCCCATATCAGTAAGCTCTTTTAAAGAGTAACTGGAAGTAACCAGAGATCTCAAGGCTGGGAGATGCTTTTGGGGAGCAGATTTTAGAAGATCCTTTAAGCCATCAATTATCTCATTTAGTTTCTGATTTTGAATTAAAGGAATGAACTCTGTTTTTCCAAACTCAGTTTGAGTGAGGAAGTGATTGATGAAGGAATTAAGATTGCCTCAGGACCCAAAGAGGAATGCTTTCTTTAGCATAGCAATTCTTTCTCTTTTTGTTGATGCTCCCAATGAGGAAAATGGCTGTATGGCAGAGGTGAAGTTAAAAGATTCCATATTATTGAATTTATGATTGATGATAAAGAGATACTTTGTAAAGATGCCTTGCAAAAGAGTACTGGTTGGAGGGATGACATCTTTTTGTAAAGATAGTTTAAAGTAAACCTTAGGTGGTGCTTTATCTCTTATATACCAAGCCTTATGACACCATTCTGAAAGAAATGATGTGATAGCTTTTATTAAAATTTCAACTTAAATTTATATTCCTAAAATAAATGAAATACCCAGTTTTCATGCACAAGTGATATATGTGGAGCAGCTAAGCATCATTGTTACATCATATCCTCTTTGTAATCACTGTGAATAAATTAAAATGATATATTAACTTAATTACAACTCTTCCTGCATATTTTTAAAATGATAAAATATTAAAGAATTATATTTAAAAGATGCTTAATTTGAGGTTTGCAGCTCACTTGAACCTCAAAATTCATCTAAACAGCAAATAAATTAACGTCCTAACTTCAAACTACCATAAAATCCTAATTAATTGAGCTTTTTAAATAAAATAAAATGCAAAAATAATGCTCTTAATCTTACTTTTAATTTTGTTAAATAAAAATTATGTATTAGTTAATGAAAACATTAACTTTTTTTAGCTTAAAATCAATCTATTTTATTTCATTATCAAAATAACATAATAAAATATAGTATATGCTCTTTTAAATTGCTTTTGCTTCATTATTTAATATATATATATATTATTATTATAACACCAATAGAAAGATAAGATTCTTAGCTTCATTTTTATAGTTTACAGTATGGAAAAATATTAAATTTTTGTTGAGTTATTACTGTTTTAAATATAAACATATGTAATTTGATTTTTTCAAAATTGAACCGTGTTATGCTGCGACTTGGGCAGCATGTGTATTAGAAAACGGCCTAATCCCTAAAATAATGACACAACAATTATTGTTGGGTCTTTACATGCTTCCATTGTCTTAGTGGCTATTCCTTGCTCCCTGAAATTATCAAAAGCAATTGATAACTTGTATTATTAGATGAGTATGACATCAACAGACAAACTAGTCAGGGATTGGGTGATGATGGATACAATGATAAGATTATATGGGCAAGCCTCACTGCCATCTCATTAGTCCCTACTAAAAGTGGTCAACACTAAGACCAAGGTTACTAAGTCATACATTCAGAGATGCACCATACACACCAAAACCCATATGTCATGGTGCACAAGCTGGTTCTGTGAGAATTGGGGAGCAGGTTAAGAGGAAATAAAACCAAGCTCTCAACCCCAATAAAATTGCAGTTTCAGCAACAACCAAAAGATTGCTGCCAACAATTCCTGGGAGTCCAAAGGGGAGAAGGATTCAACTGAACACCAAAAGCAACAGGCAAAACCAGAAGGCCAAATTAAACTAACAAATTTTGGACTTTATTAGAGTAGAGAATGATGAAGCAAGGTCTTTTACAACACTTGCATTCATTTAAGGAATGTGATAGGATTGGGATGGTAGATTGAATGTCACAAACCAAATGACCAATGATATGAGCAGATACAAATGCATTCCTTGAGGCAGGAAGATCTTGACAAATTTTGAATGGACATAGTCAAAAGGAAAACTGAACCAACTAACATCAGGAATATACTTTGGATGCAATTACCACTGCTCCCAGTCGCTCTTGCACATGATATTTAACCAGAGGTGTCTCTGCGGTGGGTTAGGTGGGGGCATCTTCAAAATAATTTTAAAATATTAAATTGATGGCCTTTCTTGGGCTTTTCCAGTAATCTTTCAGATAAATATTCAAACATAATTTGGTAGAAAATCCCAAGCATTTGGCAGGAATTGAAGTGGAGGCCTAAGGGGGAGGAGTAACTTTACATTATCCTTTCTTATTAAAGGATTAGGGGACCAGCCAGGGACTAGAGCATGAAAGAGTCACCAGCCAACTTAGAAGACCTTCAAAAGGCCAATGTGGAAGATAGTTATAAGGAAGGCTTTCATGAGGCACATATTTTTGGAGGGACCAGATTGGACATCCTTTCCAAGCAACAATAGGGAATTGTTATTGGTGTTCACATTTAGTTGTGAGCATCCTGAACAACTACTATGCAGCCATGATAAGGAAGGGCGTGGAAAGGACAAGACAAAATAAATTTGCCTCTGCTAGGACCAAAAGGGTGGGACAGGGTGCAAGGGCAGGAAGAAACCACCAAAGCCAGGGGTGAGCTAACCAGACTGATGGCCAACATGAGACTAAGTCTCATATAATCTTATATTTCAAGATGACAGCTAAATAAGGGTAGGGGCACCACCAACCAAGAGAAGGGACAAGAACAGTAGGGGAGGACCAAAACCAAGATCAGGGTGAGCTATCCAGACTGATGGCCGACATGAGACTAAATCTCATACAATCTTATATTTCAAGATGACAGCCAAATAAGGACAGGGGCACCACTGGTCAGGAAAAAGGAAAAGCAGGGACAGGGGGAGCAGGAAAAGACAAGCATAGCCCACAGTGGTTTGGTTTTATTTCAATATCCCAAACCATAGAGTCTCAAATCACCAAGAGGCTCAGGAGCCAAATAGAAGCTACTGACAAGTTGGCAGCAGCAAAATAAATTGCCTAGGTGATTTGAAGACAATATTTCCTTTTCCAGAAGTCATAAAATCAAACACTCACAGTCCTGTCAAGTTTATACTTTTGAGAAGTATAATAAACAAAATAAAGGGGAAGATTAAAGAAGAGAATGATACTTTATTAAATATGAATATAGGCTAATATATAGTATCATGAAAAGCCACATGTTGTCCATGTACGTCATGGAGGTCATGGGGCTTATCTGAGTAATGTTCCTCTTGAGTCACAAGGCTTAATCAAGTTGTGTTCCATTTAGGACCTAGATTGAGTGATCCTTGTCATAGATGGTTAACTGATAATGATGCCACCAGTTTATTGGCTGGGGGTTGAACCACTTGGTGAGCCACTTGATGAGCCACTTGGTGATTTACTTGGGGCATTAATTCCCCAAGAGGAATTAATCAAAGATGCTGTGACATCTCCCCCTGGGGTGCTGGAAGGCAGAGCCTTGGGAATCTTCTTGAGAGTATCTGGTATGCGGGCTTGGTATTGATCCAGTTTGGTGTTGGGTACAGGGAGCCTTGAATTTTGTTGGGCTGCTCTTGCCTTACACAAACAGAGCCGGTTGTGATCCATATGTTTCAGCTCAGTTTGAGCTCCAATCCCTTTGATGAGGTAGTTGTTATTGGGCTTAACTTCCATGACAATGCCTGGTCTGTGTAACTTTGGGTCTAGTTTGCGTTGGTCATGATTGACGACCCAGATCTTGTCTCTGACTTGGAACCTTTCTTGTTGCAGTGGGATTGCTTCCTGCTGAACCCTTTGTTGTTCCATCTTTTCTTAGTCTTTTCTGGCTTGTAGTACTTTTGTATCATTACTGTCTGGTATCTTCTTGGGAAGTGGCAGTTGTGGTCCCGTGGTTGTACTGACAAGTGAGGGTTTCTGACCATAGACAAGTTCATAAGGGCTTTTGCCTGTATTGCAGTTGACTTGGTTCTGCAGACCACAAGGGTGATTGGTAGCATTTCAACCCAGGCTTTTGGATTTTTGGCAGATAACTTACTGAGGGCTTCCACTAGAGAGCTGTTTAGTTGTTCTATATGTCCATTTGCTTGTGGGTAATATGGGCTGGCTGTGACGTGTTTTATTACATTTTTAGCAAGATAGATGTTGGTGTCAATAGCTTTGAGTTCAGTGCCTCCATCTGTGATTAAGAGGTTGGGCTTTCCGGACTTTGCTATGATCTCCTTGCCAATGAATTGTCTCACATCATTGCCTTTGTGCTCTTTTGTGGCTTGTGCTACGGGCCATCTGATTGCATAGTCAATGACAGTGATGATGTACTTCTTGCCTTTGCTTTCACTGGGAATAGGTCCCACAATATCCAACAACCATACCTTGAAGGGTTGTGTAATGGATATGGGTACTACTGACTTGGGTGGAGCTTTGGTTTGGGCGTACTTCTCACAGACCTTGCATTGTTCCAGTACCTCTCTGATATCATCTAGCATGTTGGGCCACCAGTAGCGTGTCTTGAGGTATTCATGCAAGTTTCTTCTACATGTGTGTCCCAAGTCTTTGTGATAACAGAGAATTGTGTCAATCTTTTGTGTTGATGGGACGTAGGGTACAGTATCACCATTTGGAAGAATTCAGTGAAGGGTACCATATACGTTTTTGAACAGATGTCTGTTCTTAAGGACTTTCTCTTGGATGTCCATTGGTGTGCCAGGTGGGAACCCTTCCTGGAGATTCCCCATGATTAGCATGGGCCAGTTGGGGTTGCCATCAGTGCAAAGGATGTGTTTATTGTATAGCCTTGATAGGGCGTCTGCAGTAAGCATCTCCCTGCCTTGCTTATATTCAATTTGCATGGGGTATCTCTGTATGAGACTCATCCATTTGGCTTGTCTTCTTGACAGGTGTTGCTGTGTTTTGAAGAATATCAACAACTTGTGGTCAGTGAGTACTTTGAACAACTGGGCTCCTTCCAGATAGCATTGCCACTTAATGAGGCAGTGTATGATGGCAACCAATTCCTTATCATGTATGGGGTATCTTTATTTGCCGTCTGATAGCTTCATTGATTCATATGCCACAGGGAGGAAGTCATTTTGGGCCGTTTGGATATGGAGGACTCCTCCTATGGCATAATCAGAGGCGTCAGTTTCTAGCTCATAGATCCCCTCACGGTTTGGGTATTGCATGATGGGGGCAGAAACCATGTGTTCTTTTAGTTGGCAGAAATGTTGATCTTGTAAGGGTGTCCAGACAAATTTGGTTGTTTTCCCAGTGATGGCTGACAAGGGGGCTGTCAGGGCGCCCCAGTCAGGAATGAACCTGCGTAC
The DNA here is from genome assembly GCA_014839935.2 of Entomophthora muscae. Classification (NCBI taxonomy): domain Eukaryota; kingdom Fungi; phylum Entomophthoromycota; class Entomophthoromycetes; order Entomophthorales; family Entomophthoraceae; genus Entomophthora; species Entomophthora muscae. The sequence goes on along the minus strand of QTSX02004980.1, from coordinate 757,797 downwards.
ATAGGCTACCATTCCAAGGAAAGTGCAGAGTTTGCTCTTATTCCTTGGGGCTGGCATCTCTGTTATAGCGCATATTTTGTCTGGATCCGGCTTGATACCGTCCTTGCTGATGATATGGCCAAGGAATGGAAGTTCAGTTGAGAAGAACTCGCATTTGGATGGTTTGGAAATCAATTGGTTTTCCTGCAGGGTACAGAGGACTGCTTGAACGTCTTCCCAGTGCTGTTGCAGGTTGGGGCTGTAAATGATGATGTCGTCCAGGTAGATGATTGCTCTTTTCCCTATGTGTTCCTTGAATACTTCATTAATGAAGGTTACAAAGGTACTGGGAGTGTTTGTCATGCCAAAGTTGAGAACAACACATTCAAAGGAACCATATTTAGTTCAAAATGCAGTCTTTGGAATGTCTTCAAGTTTCACGCAAATTTGGTGATATCCTGCTGTCAAATCAATTTTTGTGAAGATTTGGGACCCCCAGGGCATCAAAAAGGTCATCAATTAGGGGCAGGGGATACCTGTTCTTTATTGTGACCTTGTTGAGGGCCCTTTAGTCTGTGACCAGGCAGAGACCTCCATCTTTCTTTGCCACAAAAAAGACAGCAGCACTAAAGGATGATTTTGAGGGTCTGATGAGGCCTTTCTCAAGTGCCTTGTCAAGGTAAGCCTTCAGGGTGTTGTCTTCCTGTGGTGTGAGGCAGTAGATGGGTTGTGCTTTAGGCACACTGCCTTTTAGGTTGATCTCATGTTGTATTCCCTAATTAGGGGGCAACCCGGGTAGTGTTTCTTGGAATACAGAGGGAAACTCATTGACTAGCTGGCTTCTGATTGGGTTCTGTTAGTGTTGAGTTTCTGTGTTTTTGAAGTGGATGAATTCATATGTACATGTGCTTCAATTGATTTTGCTGATGTCAGTTTCTTTCTCTGTTTCCATAATCTTTACAAATATGTGGTCCCTCATGAGGGTGTCAAGGTGTGTCAGGTACACGTGATGGTGGACTTCTCCTTTCTAGATGGTGAGTGTGCACTGTCCCAGTCAATGTGAGGTTTTGTCTTTCTCATCCAGTCCAAGCCAAGTATGACATCATACTTAAGGATTGGTATGATAGGGCCGCTAATTGTTGTTTTTACATCTCCAGTTTGGGCTCAGAAAGGTTTTGTCTTGTGGGTAACTGGTGTGCTGTGGTTGTCTGCCATGATGACTTTCTTGATGTTACTTCAAATGGTAGGTGACTTCATGAGGTTTCAAAAACTCTTGTTAATGAGTGATTGATTGGCTCCAGTGTTGAATAGTGCTGTGCCCTGGTATCTGCAAAAACAGAAAGGATAGGTAAGGAGTTTATTTCCAGTTTGGGCGGCAAACAGTAGAGGATTGCTGGAGGGAACCTGGATCATGGTGATTGAGTCCACATCCTGTTCTCTGTACAAGTCTTTTAAAGAGGGGGGGGCTTGCCTAAGCACTCCCCTGAGCTTTTCCCTCCTTGTTGGCATCTTTGGTGCTGGCCTGGTTGGCTTGTGCAGTGTAATTTCCGGTTCAAGGATGGGTATTGTTGGCTTGGTTGTTTTGCTTATTGGGGTGAGGCTCTCTTTTAGCTGCAGGGTTTTCCTTGCGCTTTTTGGTGCCGTGTAAATTGTCAGACTTCTGAGCTGCGTGTTTTCCTTCTAGGAATATATCCTCAAGGTTCTTACAATGGGTCAGGTTGAACTGATGTCTAATGTGTGTGGGAAGGCCATGATAGAAGTACAGATGTGGCCCAGGTTCATCAAAGTTGATGGTATTGGGTGCACGGTCACATAGTCCTTCATATGCATCAATGTATTCTTCAATGGTTCCTGTCATTTTGAAGGTTTGAAGCTCGGTCATAATCACCACGTCCAAGTCCTTCATGGAGAACTTTTTGAGGAATGTGGCCTTGAACGCTTCTCAATTTTCCTTCTGTTCAGGGTGTTGAGCTAGCCACTTGGTTACAAAACGTGAAGCAGTCCCTGTGACGCAGAGGGCAATCTCACTGACCCAGAGTCTTTGGGGGTACTCCACTTGTTCAAACTTGCTCTTGGTGCTGTTGATCCAAAGTGAGGCGTTTTCACAGTGTTGTCCTGCAAAAGTGCCAATCTCAGTGATATGTAATTGTTGAAACACAATATTGGGTATCTCAGGTTGCGTAGGCACTGTTGTGGTTGGTGTGGTAGTGACAGTCTTCAGGCTTTGAGAGTGTTGTACTGGTCAATGGGTACAAGGATGTTATTGTAGATGAAAAGGCCTGTGAGAAGGTCTTGTCTTACTATGTAGTCTCTCCAGCCATTAGGAAGTGACATTGTTTGGGTTCTTTTCTTGGGAGGTGTCATAAATTGCGCAATCAATGCTATTTTGATATGGCCCTCAAATTGTGATAGTTGCAAAGATTTGGCTGGGTTTGTGTTTGACTTTGGAAATTCCTTGCCTTCTGCAAATGGGTCTGGTTCAATATCCACCCATTCTGGATTATTGTACCTGTCTGTGGTTGATCCTGGTATGACCTCATCCCAATGTGACCTCCTCAGCCACTCTGTCTTCCTAATCAGTGATCACTGTCCCTTGTCTACTATTTAAAGTAGAATCATTATTCCTAATAAAAACAAGTTTATCCAGATTTGTGTTGGCTTTTATAATCTTCAAGCTTTTCCTGTCCTTTCTGCCAAAAGGACTTTTACATCTTGTTTTCAATGAAATTAAGGTATGTGCCCTTAATTTTGCCCTGAAGGCTAACCCAAGGCTAGCTTCAAATCTCAAATCTTTTGTTATAAAGATTTCCCACCTTGTCCTCCAGGATGTCGTCCCCTGGAGCCAAACACAACAAAATGGTGCTCACTACAGGGGCTGCAAGCCCCTTGGTTACCCTGTTCCCACATGAATTCTCTGGTCCTTCTCCCTTTGTTTCTGAAGTACCTGATCAACCTAAAGTTTTTAGTCCTCCTCTAGAAGAAGATATCACCAATTCCCCCTCAAATCCTATGTTATTGGTTCTGTCTCCCAGGCCCGCATGGGCCCCCTTCCCGCTTTCTCTCTTGACTATGAACAAGCTTGTGTTGCTGCCCACTCCCTTCTTCATTCTGGCACAGTAGCCATTCACTCTATCCCTGACCTCTGTCCTGGGTACGCTTCTGAAGACCTGTACCCCTTCCTTTTGGACTTTGGTCTCCCCCACGTTGATGGAGTCTATGGATACTATTGGCATGTTGGTCAACCAGTTCATCCAGCCTGCCCTAGTTTACCACCAACTTGCCTTAGGATCCCAGAATCAACTATTAGATGCTGTAGCCACCGCCGTCTCAAATAACCATGCTTAAAATATGGCCTACCAAGAATGGTCACACAGTCTCTTTGCTTGTATTTCTGACAACCAGCACAACTCATTGGCGTCACAGAAGTACTTAACTGCCTCCCTTAACTCCCTTTGTTCCTCTCTCCCTGGATACATCAAGGACCAACTATGCAAATTGGATGAACATCAGGCAGCGTGGCACAAGCAAATTGAGACCTTTCTGCTAAACCATTGCCAGGATTTTAAGACTCTGATTAGTGAACTTAATCAATTCAGGGAGCATGTCAATTTGCAACTTGAATTGGTGGGAGCTCATGTTGATACTTGGGGCCACCATCTGCAGCATCAATATGGTCTGGATAAGGCTGCACTAGGCAACACTCTATACCAAGTGCAAAATTATGTGGACAATAGAGTAGCGTCTATTGAGGTGACTCCTCCTGCTCCTCCTGTTGAGGCCCCATCTGATTTTGAAACTAAGGTATGGGAGACAATTACCAAACTTAAGGCTACCACTTGACGTCAAGCTTCTGTTCAGAACCCCCCTTCAGTCAAACTAATGCCTGACCCTTGCATTGCCTCACTCACTGATCAGGTGTCAACCTTGCAAGGTGAAATTGAGTACTTAAGACAGCGCCTCTCTAATTCTGAGGACTTGTCATCTGAATCTGAAGATGAAGAGGAAGGTAAAGTTGTTAATACTCCCGCTCATGGCAATCATGGCTGTTGCCCTGGTTTGGAAGGTCAACCCCAGGTCAACTGCGCATGTGCACTAGATCAGCTTGCAGAAGTGACAAATAATGTACCTGATAGGCAAAACACATTGGAAAGAGAGGTACAAAACCTCTCCTGCTTTGCCAAGACCCTAAATGGACAAGTCATCCCATTGGTTGCTCAGACCACTTCTCTGGCTACTTGTGTCAATGGGATTTCTGGCACCTTGGAAGTACAACAAATCAAGATTGCAAATTTGGGACTGCTGCCGCCACTGCCAGGGATATTAGTGGACAAAACAGCTCTACTTTGAACACTCTAGAGGAAAACCTTTGACTCCTCTGGGCTAGACAACCTGCTGCTGAGTCTGAGTTTGAAAGCAACCCTCATATTAACGTCCTCAACCCTGGTGAAAACAGTCAGTCTTTGTCCTTGTCTATTGACCCAAACTACAAACCAACCTTCAAACAGATATTTGATGTGAAAACCTCTACCATTGCCGCCTTTCTAACCATCTACAAAACTGCAATGCGTAGGGCTACCAACAAACTCAAGAAGGAACACATCCTCACATGTCTCCATCCCACATGCCAGGAAGTTGTGGTCCCCGAGCTCCCCCCATTGTCACTTGGGAGGACATGAAGCACCTCCTTATTGAGGAGTTTGGAGGAGATCTCAGCTTGGAGGTCAAGAAGGATGCATTTATTCACATTTCTTTCAAGACCAAAGAAACCCTGGCTGAGTTTGCAGATTGTTTCTACATTGAAGGCCAACAGTTAATCACTGGTTGACAGTTAACTCCCCAGGAAGCCTACATGGCTTTTTCAAATGCTTTGAAGGTGAACCAGCTTTTATGCCTACACTTTAAGGCACACAAGGCTTTTCTCACTTCCATGAAAAGTATTAAGACGCTCTTGCAAGACATGTATTTGACACATGGAGGTACAGTGGTACGTAAAAACAAATCCATCAATGCTGGGACTACCTCTTGTACGCCACACATTATGACGCTGGGCTCAGGTGGACAGACTAAGAGGCAAGTTTTTCATAACTGTGGCCAAATAGGGCACCACTTGCATACTTGTACTAATCCTTGAGTGTAAGGTTGTGACCCCAAGGAACAGGCGGGAAAAGAGAGGTCAGCTTAGAAACAGAGACGCTCTCTGCTAACCAATCTCCCCCATCTCCCCCTGATCCTCTGTCTGATGAGGAAGCTCCCTCTTCCTCTGGCCCAACTATCCTTCATCTGTTTCACAATCTCTCCAGTGATTCAGAGCCTGAAGATTCTGATAGTGAAGATTCTGATATTTATGGCTATTCTGTCTTGGCTGTTCCAGAAACTATCTCTGTCCCTTACAAGCTTTGCTCTGGGAGGACTACCACCACTTCCTGAGTATCTGCAAGTGAAGCTAAGTCTATGGTGGCTCGCCCTTACCTAGCTCCAGCCCATCAACCTCCTGTCTTGGTTGACTCTTCCAAGAAAGCTGCCAAGCTAGCTGAAGCTCTCTTTCAAAATGTGACTGTAGCTCTCCCCTTGCAGACTGTGTATAAGGAAATTCCTGCCTTAAAATGCATGTTGGACAAGTGGGAGCAAGAATTGGAAGCTGTGCAGGACGTTCTAGCTATCTTGCTCCCCTTTGGGAAAGATACTACCTGTGTGGAAGTATCAATCCAAAAGGTTAAAATCAAAGCCATCTTGGACACGGATTATCCAGTCAACGTGGTATCTTCCAAACTAATGAAGAAACTTAATTTGGCCCCCAACCTCAACTACATGCAGTTGTATGGCACAGAGCCCAGGCCATCGGTGCCTACTCCGCTCTACCCATGAGGTTTGGGAAACTCCTTATTGCTTTCCCCGCTGTAGTCCTTGAGAACAAAAGCTATGACCTCTTGGTTGGTACTCAATTCCTCTGAGATTATAATAGGATTGTAAAATTATGAGATGGATACCTTTTACTCTTGGGATATGAGGCTCCTTTGATTTTTGAAGAACCTCCGCACCTCCCAGGAAAATGTCTTAAAACTTGTTTGCTTGAGTACCCTACGGGTATCTTCTCTCTCAAGTATAGGACCCACTCCTCCAACATGTGTACCCCTCCTCCTTCCTATCCTCTGGAAGAAGGGGTACCCCTGCTAGCACCTGCAGCTATCACCATCCCCCCAGGCTCTCAAGTGGTGATTAATTCCCAGATTTCTTATGAGCTACCTGAAAAGTCATTCTTGGAACTTTACTCTCCTGAATCCTTAAGTCGTACAGAACCCCACCTGTGTCCTGGGATTTTAGATCAAGCCCACAAAGAGCCCATGCAGTTATTGCTTGCCAACCTAACGGCCCTACCCATGCAGGTGACCCAAGGCCAGGTTGTGGGACATGGTTTTATACTGGGGGCAGAACAATTGGCCTCTCTCTACCCCTTTGGAATGTTCAGTGATTTTAATCTACCTGAGGGCGATCCTCAAGTTCTCTCTTTGTTCACTGCTGCTGATTTCCCCCAACTGTCTCCTATTCAACAAAAAGATGTGTTGGACCTGCTAAATCATTTCAGCGACATCTTTGCCTCTGGATCTATGGGCTATGGCCTAGCTAAAGGGGTCATCCATCAGATTGATACTGGGGATGTACCCCCTTTTGTGCCAAACCATACCACCTTAGTAGGGTGGAAGATGCTCAGGTGTCTAAAGAACTCAAACAACTTCTAGACGCCGGGTTACTAGCTCCTTCCCAGAGTCATTGGGCTTCTCTGTTACTGATTCTCAAGAAGAAAGATGGTGGGCACCACATTGTAATGGATTATTGCCGCCTTAACTCTCTCACTAAGAAAGACTCATACCCCTTGCCCAGAATAGACAATGCTCTCAGACAGCTGGGTGGTTTCAAGTTTTTCTCAGCTATGGATCTAGCTTCTGGATACTGGCAAGTTGACTTATCTCCTGAAGATTGAGAAAAGGCTGTGCTTATCACTTCAGAAAGCCTTTTTGAACCCACTTTAATGCCTCAGGGACTCTGCAATGCCCCTGCCACATTTCAACGGGCTATGGACTCCATCCTACAAGACCTAAAGCTCTCTTGTGTCATCATATACCTTGATGATATCACCGTGTTCAGCGCTACCTTTACCAATCACTTGGAACACCTCAAGGCTGTCTTCATCAAGATTTGCAAAGCTGGCTTGAAACTCAAACCCTCCAAGTGCTCCTTTTTCAAGGAACGTCTTGAGTTATTAGGTCATGAGGTCACTCAAACTGGGATCTGCCCCATGAATAATAAGGTGGATGCCATTGATAAAATGCTACCTCCCACAAATTTTCTAGAGATTCAAGTATTCCTTGGTATGATGAGCTACTACTGACAGTTCATACCTGACTTTGCTGAACTGAGTGAAACCCTTGTCCAACTGCTTTGCAACGTCCCTTTTTGAATGGACTGACAGCCAACAACAAGCATTTGAAGCACTGAAAGCCAAGCTCAAGGAGGCTCCTATCTTAGTCTATCCTGATTATGATAAAGAGTTCATCTTGTATACTGACGCTAGTGGAGTAGCTGTGGGTGCCATCCTTGCCCAACTTGACAATGAAGGCATGGATCAACTGGTAGCCTAATTGTCAAGGGTCCTCAATAAGCACAAGAAGAACTACATTGTCACTGAGAAGGAATGTTTGGCGGTGCTGCATGTGGTAAAACAGTTTTGGCATTACATCTATGTGACCCACTTCACAGTAGTCACAGATCACTCCTCCTTCAAATGGCTGCAACAGCTAAAGGAGCCTTAGGTCAACTAGCATGTTGGGCTCTGCGTCTACAAGGGTATGATTTCACTGTGATACACTGTCCTGGGGCCCAACATCAGAACGCTTATGGCCTGTCCAGAATGCCAATCCTAGCTATCCATCCCGCTGACACTGATTGTCTATACGAGTTAATAGGGTATCCTGACTCTTGGACCACTGAGCCAGAAGACATCCGCCTGGCACTACAAACCCTATCCAAGGACACTGTAATTTGCAATAGACAACTCTTCAAAAAGGTTAACAATGCCTACCTACCCTATGTTTGCCCTAGCATGAGGATAGCTATCATCCTCTAAGCTCACATTGACACTGACTATGGTGTCATGAATGAAATTTCAATACTTGTATTGAAACCCCAAGAGTTGAATCCCAGTCCCCTGAAGGCAGATCAAAACCCCCTGGACAGTCCAGGACCCACCAATCCAATAAGTCACAGGCTCAAATTGTTAAATCACCCCGCAAACTGCCAGCCTGCTACAGAAAATTCCCTGAATACTGCCAACCTGCCCAGCGCCAATACTGGAGTTTTGAAACCAAATTTCAAACCTGAGTTGACAAGTTACTCTGAGACCTGTCAATTGCCCAAGGACAATTCCCCAAATGGTCACCAGATTGATGCCAACCTTGAGCCACCAAAAATCCAAACCTATGCAGAGGTTGCAGCTTGCCTTAAGGAGGTTAAAACAAAACCTATTATTAACTCTGCCAATGACCACCAGCAACTGCCAGCCTTTTGTCCAGAATGGGTAGTACAATTGAACTGCTCAAGTGACATAGTGAACTGTGGCAGCGGAATGAAGCATTGCCACTTCTGTTCACCAGAGCAGGCACAACCTGGATCTGCCGCCCTCAAGACTCTAAACCAAGATCCACGCCCCGCCAGTGCCTTGCCTGCAAACCTGAACCCTGCAAAAATTGAAGAAGCAAAACACCATGGTATATAAACCCTGGCGTCATGATGAAGACCACATTGTCATTTTTGATAATAAAGTTTTATGAACCTTTGGTTCAAACAAATCTTACCCTATCTAGTTTTAGTGATCTTCCATCTTAATTTTGATCAAGCAGACTACCAGGCTGTTGCCCCCTCCAGAGACCAACCTGCCAAATTGCCCCAGGCATTATACTGTCCCCTGGGAGCCCCCTTTGGACTTGTGCACTTTACTGAATACCCCCCCAACCCGGCCTAATTGGAATACAACTTGGAAACCATCCTCATTGCCAACCCCTTGTCAAGGACTAGAAGTACTGACTACGTAGGACGCAAAGGAAAGAGGATCAAGATACCTCCCTTATTGTTCAAGGACAAGTACAACTACCTACCAGCGTACTTTGTTCCCATGACTCCACCCCCAACCCTTAGACTGGACCGCCCTCTAGAACACTCCTCCGCCAACGAGATCACCTCTACCCAACTGTTTGGAGTACTCTATATTACTTTGACAGGATTGGTGGATTCCATGGTCCCCAACTCTGGACCCTGGTCCCTGCTTAGTTGGTCTGTATCTTACATTATCAAGTTAGCACCCATTCTATGGTGGGCCTTACCCGCCGGCTTGGCCGCCCCTCACCCTGAGCCGCCCAACACCCCTACCTATGACTGGTTTCCTGACACATGGAGGCATAGTCAAGACTCATGACTGGTTATGTAAGAACTTCTATTGGGAGAACATGCGCCTCCTAATCCCTGATCTCCTTGCCTCCTGTCATCCCTGTCAGCTCCAACGCCCTCGCCTGTCCCAACACCAGTTCAAACTCACCCCCCCAAAGCATGCCTTCCACACGGTGATTATTGATGCTGTTGGGCCTTTCCCTTGGTCTAGGTCTGGATGTTGATTCATCTTGGTCGCTGTAGACCACTTTAGCAAGTGGGTTGAAGCCAGAGCAACAAAAGATATAACTGCTAAGACCACGGCTACTTTATTACTACAAGGCATTTTCTATCAACATGGCTGCCATCAAGTCCTTCTTTCTGACAATGGTACCAACTTTAATGCTCTCCTCATCACTTCTATTTTCAAAGCTATAAGAACTCACCAATTGTTCTCTGCGCCTTATAACCCCTCCACTAATGGAACTGTTGAACAAGCAAACTCCTCCCTGGTGTCCATAATGAGGAAGCTCACGCTCTCTGACGCTGCCAATTGCGATATGTTCCTCCCTGCTGCCCTCTTTGCTTACCATCTCAGTAGGCATTGAGTGACAGGCCAGTCCCCTTTTGCCATGCTGTATGGACGTGAGGCCGCTACCCCCTCAATCTTGGGACCCCCTTTGATCAAATTTGATATGTCTGCAAATCCTGAAGCCCATGTTAAAGACTTAACCAATTGTATCATTGACATCCAGGCTACAGCTTACTCTACTGCTTACAAGGTTAAGGCCCTGGAGCTCTCCCCATCCAATGCTGCTAGAGCCCCCCTCCCCAAGTATCAAATAGGTGATCTAGTTCACTACTACCAGAATTGTACAGGTGGTAGAGCCCACAAGTTGGATTCCCTCTGGGTTGGGCCTTGTGAGGTTACCTTCAAAAAAGGCGTCAAATACACTGTGAAGCTACTATTGTCTGGCCTTCCCTTTGCCCGTGTCCACTCCAAATTCCTTTGCAAGTATCAACTCCCTCTGTCCAATCTTGAGGGAGGAGATGTCGTAAATTGCGCTATTAATGCTATTTCAATATAGGCCTCAAATTGTGATAGTTGCAAAGATTTGGCTGGGTTTGCGTTTGACTTCAGAAATTTCTTGCCTTCTGCAAATGGGTCTGGTTCAATATCCACCCATTCCGGATTATTGTACCTGTCTGTGATTGATCCTGGTATGACCTCATCCCAATGTGACCCCCTCAGCCACTCTGTCTTCCTAATGAGTGATCACTGTCCCTTGTCTACTATTTAAAGTAGAATCATTATTACTAATAAAAACAAGTTTATCCACATTTGCGTTGGCTTTTATAATCTTCAAGCTTTTCCTGTCCTTTCTGCCAAAAGGGCTTTTACATCTCATTTTCTAGGAAATTAAGGTATGTTCCCTTAATTTTGCCCTGAAGGCTAACCCAAGGCTAGCTTTGAACCTCAAATCTTTCGTTATAAAGATTTCCTGCCGTGTCCTCCAGGATGTTGTCCCCTGGAGCTGGACACAACAGGAGGAATTTTTCCTTTGAGTTGGGTAGGTATGGATAACCTACCTGTGCTACCACTGTCAATTTTATACTTTTTAGAAGTATAATAAACAAAATAAAGGGGAAGATTAAAGAAGAGAATGATACTTTATTGAATATGAATATAGGCTAATATATAGTATCATGAAAAGCCACATGTTGTCCATGTATGTCATGGAGATCATGGGGCTTATCTGAGTAATGGCCCTCTTGAGTCACAAGGCTTAATCAAGTTGTGTTCCATTTAGGACCTGGATTGAGTGATCCCCGTCATAGATGGTTAACTGATAATGATGCCACCAGTTTAGTGGCTGGGCAGTGAACCACTTGGTGAGCCGCTTGGTGATTTACTCAGGGGGTTGATTTCCTAAGAGTGAGTAATCAAAGATGTTGTGACAGTCCAAGCACTTTCAGAGGCACTATCCAATCAGCTTTTGTTAAAAAAGTGAGAAGCTTTTTGATTATAGGATTATATTTCAAATTGGATGATTTGGATAAAATTCCAAATGTGATGGTTTGGATCAACTTTAAATGGGGTGGTTTGGGTGTGAACTTCAAGTGGGATGGTTTAGATTGAACTCTAAATGAAATGGCTTGATTTGAATTCCAAATTGGAAAGTTTGGATCAACTTCAAATAGGATTATTTGGATTAAAATTCAAGTGTGCTAGTTTGAAATGAACTTCAACTGCCGCCCAGTTGCACTGGCTGACTAAGAAACCCAGGGAGCAAGCCAGCAGAACCACAATTATAGGTAAAATGGAAACCATGAAGTAACCTGTACGCCAAGATAGCTGATGATGCAAGGAAAACCATGCAAGCTAAGGTAAAACCAAAACAACAGGAGAGTAAGTTAAGCCAGAGAAGAGAGGGACAAGTCTCAAAGGGGCGCAGATGAGTTGTGGATGAAGCAAGATGCAGCAAAAAAAACTTTGGACTCAAAATTTTCCAATGTAATAGTCAAAAAATTGAAAATGCATGTCCAAACAGTAGCAAAAGACTCAAATGCCTGAAAAATGGCTTCATCATTATGTGAGAATTGGGGGACAGGCTAAGAGGAAATAAAACCAAGCTCTCAACCACAATAAAATTGCGGTTTCAGCAACAACCAAAAGATTGCTGCCAACAATTCCTGGGAGGCCAAAGGGGAGAAAGAATCAAATGAACATCAAAAGCAACAGGCAAAACCAGAAGGCCAAATTAAACTAACAAATTTTGAACTTTATTAGAGTAGAGAATGATGAAGCAAGGTCTTTTACAACACTTGCATTCATTTAAGGAATGTGATAGGATTAGGATGGTAGATTAAATGTCCCAAACCAATTGACTAATGATATGAGCGGATACAAATGCATTTCTTGAGGCAGGAAGATCTTGACAAATTTTGAATGGACATAGTCAAAAGGAGAACTGAACCAACTAACATCAGGAATATGCTTTGGATGCAATTGCCACTGCTCCTGGCCGCTCTTGCACATGATATTTAACCAGAGGTGTCTCTTAGGTGGGTTAGGCGGGGGTATCTTCAGAATAATTCTAAAATATTAAATTGATGGCCTTTCTTGGTCTTTTCCAGTAATCTTTCAGATAAATATTCAAACATAATTTGGTAAAAATTTCCAAGCATTTGGCAGGAATTGAAGTGAAAGCCTAAGGGAGAGGCGTAACTTTACAGGTTCTGGACTTGGGTCAGGGAAAGCTTAGGGTCCCACTGCAGGATATCAAGCATAATTGAATATTATTTGGTTATCAGAGGCTCAGGTGCCTTCTTCTGCTTCTTTGTCATCCTAATTAAGTTCCCCTTGTTCATTAAGTTATTGAATTTCTGTATGATAGTGGCTTGGCTAAATTTCAATTGGTCAGAAGTTTTGTCTCAGGTTAGGCCATGCTGGTTTAGTGCCACAATTTCCTGAAGAATCTGGGCAGTGATTATTCTGTGTTTGGGGCGCTGGGCCACAGGTGCTATAGCCTGATTGGCTGAAGGGGGCTAAGTTGGCTATTTGAGGGTTGTTGTTCCAAACCAGGGTTGCCATTCTGATTGGCTGATTGATTGGCACCTTGAACGGGGTCAAGAACGGGGGCAGGGGCAGAGCTGGACGCTTGGTGACTATCAACCAAGTCAAACCCATATGGGTTGTGGGTCAGGTACATGTCGGCTTTCTTGTTACCCATATCAAAGATCTGGGTACAAACATGGGCCTCCACGTACTGAGCCAAACCTCTGCTGAAGCTGTCTTGGCTGCTTCCTTGTTTGCTGAGGACATTGAAAATGTTATCATTGCTAAAAATCACTCTAAAATAAAAAGTAAGTAAAAAGTCACTAAAATTAGAAGTTTAAAATCTTATGGTCTGATTCTTATTGTAATCATGAGCCTATATTTGGATTTTTCTTGAAACCACTATACACAAATAAAGAGCCTTGAAAACCAATAAAATGCTGCTGTTCTCAAATTTGATAACTGTTGATTGGCTGCCAAAAGTTCTTTTTTATTTTAGGATGCACATACTACACCTCTTGTGTGACTCCAATTTGTTTCATGGTTGTGAAATCTTGCTTCTAGGTTGCTCTATTTTTGTTTCATTTTAGCCCTTTTGCTGGTACCTTGTCTGAATTGTGATAGGATTTAAAATATATTCCAGAACAACACAAATCTAATTCACTTGCTGTGTCAAGTCATTTTTTGTAGTTTGAACTATGTTGTTTGATGTTTGATATAATTCCATATTTTGTGTTAATGACATTCCGTTTCTTTTTTTGCATTTTGCCAGTTCACCAAAAATACTTAAATTATTTGATTTCTGAATCTCATCCAAATTAGAGTTTGCTTAAATCTGAGTTCATTTCATTTAAATCTAAAGTATTTTTTCTTAGTGTCATAGCTTTGAAGGCTACTGTACTGGGCATTGCTGCTTATTTTTTGAGGGCGGGCAATTCTGGCCATGGTAGCACTATCCATGACATATATGGCCAAGAAAATAACTTACATTCTTGGGTTTACTCATGGGTGGGATTGTTGTCATAATTAGATCTGCTCCTTATAAGGGGATATGAGGTCCTGCCAAGTTGCAGGAATTAAGAGGGAATATGAAGTTAGATCCATCACGGGGTTACTTACTGAATGCCCCATGTACAGTAGTTTTAAAAGCTATGGCGACAAGCAAAATGAACTCGGATTTAAAAAAATCCAAGTTGCGCAAGATTCAGGATTCAAATAATTTAAATATTGTCGGTTAATAAATGAAATGTCAAACCAAAAACAAAATTTCACTTGCCCATTATACAAAATTATATCAAACATCAAGCAGTGTAGTTCAACCCACAAACAAAATGAACTGACGCAACAAGTGAAATGGATGGATGCTATTCCAGAGTATATTATAATCCAATCAGGATTCATATGAGACACCAACAGAAGGACCAAAATGAAACAAAATCTGAGTACTCTAGAAGCAAGATTACACAAACACAAAATGAAATGAACTCACACAAGATGTGTAGTATGAGCAGCCTAAAATAGAAAAATAACAGTATAACAGCCAATCAACAGCTATCCAATTTAGGAACAGAGGCATTTTATTTTATTTTCATGGCTCCAGATTTGTATGGAATGGTTTTGAGAACCTTCTGAATATGGACTTGAGATTGCAATAAAAATAAATCATTAAATTTTAAAATTTCTACTTTTAGTGATTTTATCCTAAGTTTTTTACAATGGTTTTCAATAGCAAATCTTCACCCGCGCCAGCAGCCAAGCCAGCAGCAGTCAAGCCAGCTTCAATGGAAACAAGGCTCAGAACGTGGAGGCACCCATTTATACCCAAGCCTTTGAGGTGGGTAACAAGAAAGCTGACCTGTTACTGTCCCCTGACCCATATGGCTTTGACTTGTTTGAGAGTCACTTTGCGTCTAGTGCTGCCCCCGCTCCCACCCCCCCGCACAAACTGCCCATCAACCAACCAATTGGGATGGCAACCTCAATTTGGAACAACTTCCCGCCATTGCCTAACCTGCCCCTCCCTCAGCCAATCAGGCTTCAGCTCCCCCCGCCCAGCGCCCCAAGCGACAAATCATCACCGCCCAAATTCTTCAGGAAATTGTGGCACTCAACCTGCAGGGTCTGTCCTGGGATCAGATTGCTGACCAATTGCAATTTACCCAAGCTACTGTCATGCGGGAATTCCACAGCATGATGAACAGGGGGAATCAGATCTGGGCGGCCAAGAAGCCCAAGAAGGCCCAAGAGTCCCAGATAACTGAGGCATACCCAATAATGCTTGACCTCCTCCAGCGGGACCCCAAGCTTCCCTTGATCCAGGTCCGGAAGCAACTTGCTCACCATGGCATTTGGGTATCTGAGCGCATGGTGCAGCTCTGGATGTACGGGAAGGTGGCTTCTGTACGGGTTCTTACCAATTTTGCCGGCGACCAATGGGATGGCACTGAGGATTCCCCGTATGATCCTGCCATTGAATCCACCCTGGTCCGTTGCTTGACTAGTCTGTCAGATGATGTCATTTTCATCTCCTACTACAAGCTATTGTTAGCTTTTGATGACTTTGGTGAGCAAGGAAGAGCCGCCACTCAAAAAGGAAGGAAGAAGGTCAAGAAGGGGACATTTATTGGTGCATTTCTGGCTGTATCAGCCAAGGGTTTTGTCTATTATTGGACAAACCCTGATTTTATTGATGGGTACTCATACGGCCACATCCTCAGTGGATTGCTTGACTCCTGGGATGGCTCAAATTCCAAATACCGGGTTTTCTTGAGCCACCAGATGAAGGGAAGCTCCACTGCCCTTGAGGCCATCCAGGGACGCGGGCACCAGGCCTCAGTCTACCCTGCCGGCCATGCCAACGTCCATCTGGGAGATGTTGTCTTCTTTAACATGGGGTCCACACTACGGGAGCGCCGCCCTCAGGCTTTCAACAACCTCTAACTTAGAGTCTTTGATCACAATTTTCTCTTTGGTTGCCAAATGGTGGCTGACTTATTTGTGCAAATGGTTTTTCATGTGAACATGGGCAGCCAATCACGTAAGGATAAGCGCCTTCCACCTCGGGCAACTGTCACTTACCAGCTCATCCAGCCAATGACCAATGAGGAGTACAACAAGTGGTATATGGCAGCCATCATGCAAAATCCTCCTGCCTCCACCCCCACCACCAACACCTCTAACCCGCAAGCCCAACCCATCCAATCCCAGACCCCCCAGGCCAGCACTGCCTCTATGTCTTCCTTTCTGTGTTATTCTGCCTCCTAGGCATCACTCCCCCCGCCTCAATAAACCCCCTGTCACCAAACATTTTATATTTATATTATCTTTATTTTGAATTTCAATTGTTCATGTTCTCTTTGTTTATAGTTGGTTTTATTCTTTATGTTCAGCTTATTTCTATAAAATCATATATTTACTATGGTGTGTATCTAGATCCTGAACACAGTTATTTTTAGCACCAAATCACAGCCCCTTGTGAAAACATTAACAACAATTTGGTGATCAGCTAAATTTGAATTATAAAATTATAGTGTTAACTGTTTTTAGATAAAGTTGTTACTGATCCAAATTCAAAACCTTAATGATAAACTTTAAGCCAATCAGGAGCCGAGTGATAAAGTGATTATTGTGACATAAAGGGTCATTCAAGAATTCTTTGATGCATGTGCACTAATTAATATGATTGGCTGGATGTTTTGCCATTGTACGCCATTGTCGCTGTGGCAAGTTGTTGATGGACTAGTGCCCAATTAGCCGCTGAGTTAACACTAGTCCATCAACAACTTGCCACAGCGGCAATGGCATACAATGGCAAAACATCCAGCCAATCATATTAATTAGCGCACATGCATCAAAGAATTATTGAATAACCCTTTATGTCACAACAATCACTTTATCACTTGGCTCCTGATTGGCTTAAAGTTTATCATTAAGGTTTTGAATTTGGATCAGTAACAACTTTATCTAAAAACAGTTAACACTATAATTTTATAATTCAAATTTAGCTGATCACCAAATTGTTGTTAATATTTTCACAAGGGGCTGTGTCAAGCGCCAAAAATAATATGATAACCAGGGAAACAATGCCACACAAAGCAAACAACACATATTGAGATGTATGTAAAACATATATGAAATGGGTAAAAAGATGGGATAATGTAGTAAATGGGAAAACAAAAAGGAATAAACAAAGAGGCAATTGTATCAAAATAATACAAAATTTATTGGGACAAGAGCTATAAAAACATATGAAAAGGTTAGTAAAAAATCAATGAGCAAATTTGAATAACTTCTAAGAGACCTTGACTTGGCAATTGCCAAAATCAAAGAAATTGACCGCAAGGTCAAGGAAAAGGTGAAGTCTGCCGTCCTCAAAGGGGACAAAATTAAAAAGGTGTCCGCCAAGTCACTCATGACCAAAATACCGGACACACCTGAGAAGACAATAGAGTGCCTACTTAATATTCAAAAAACAGTGGTTGAGGGGCTCCAGTTCAAGTCCTTTGCACTCTCTGCACTGTCTGTCTGGACGGACGACCCTGAGATGTATGCACATCTCAAACCTGCCAAGAGGGCCTGCAAGGAGGACACTGAGATGCCCGCACAACTGCTTGCGCCAAGGATGACAAAGCCTGCCAAAGCCGCTGGCAAAGAAGAAACCCAAGAAGGTAACCTAAGAAAATAAATTTAATAAAAATTCATAAATACTTACCTTTTTTTTAGAAGAAGTTGATGGCAAACCCCGCTGGGTCCTGGTTCCTTTTGTTCCCCCCACATTCTACTCAAATTTTGCCACTCACGTGGCAAAGCAGTTTTTCCTGTCCCCCCTGTCTTGTGGGAGCTCAAAGATAGGATTCACGGTGCATTCCCAATGTCCAGGGAGGCATTGGCTGGGCTAACGCATGAAGAGGGGGCATCCGAGTGGGCAGTTACTGCCTACAAGGATGCTCAACTGGTCCGCCTGGACCCAGCTAACCTCAGTGAAGTTTACTGTGTAAACTCCATTGAGCTTGTTTGGGATGTCCTGGCGACGCTATCATTCAAGAATATACCGGAGATGGGCTGAGCCCATGCGGCTGCTTGCTTCTGCTTCCCGGTGGAGCACACCCTGTCCTACTCGCTGGAGAACTTCAGGCGCGCGGTAGAAAAACTGGCTATTGCGGATGCAACAGCCGTGAAGAAGACTAAAATCCTCCTAGCAGACTTCAGGCTGGCCTGGAGTGCAGATGAGACGGGGGTCCCAGAAGCTATGGATCTTACCTTTGGTAAAACAAAACAAAAGAAAAAAATAAGCGCAGTATACAATAAATTATGCGAGTTTACGGAAGCCTTTGCTGGGCAAAGGCTTCACTTGGTTGTTTACCTGGGTTTCCTGTTTTACTTCGGAATGAGCACCAGCGTGAAGGACCTGGACGGGGTCCTTATGGGGATTGATGAGGCCCAACTTGCTCTCGACGGGAAAAAAGTCCCCCCCCAGGTTACAACTCAGTTGACCATGTTATTCAGGACACCCTGGTCCTGGCAGGAATCTACGGGTTTGCGGCCCTGCCTGAGAAGCTGCTGCTTCACTCCCACCTCACCATCCTCCCTTTTACCAGCAGGCGAGAATATTTTAACCAGGGTGTATCCACTGTCCACAGTGTGGTGGTGGAGGTTGTGCGCCACCTCCATCGTGGGGTGGGTATATACCGCCAAACCCATTATAGGCGCTCCTAATTTATTCTCTATACCAATAAATATATTTACCCTCTAGATTATTTTTATTATAATTAATAATTTTATAAAATAATATTTTAGCAAACATTACTTACAAAATAAATTCCAGGGAAGATTTTAATAAAAGCATATAATATATGTCGATAAAATCTACTTTTAATTTGTATGATTTACATTTTTTTTTTAGTTTGTTTTTTATATTTAATTGCCAAAAATGATATTGATGTGTTCGCGTAATCCATTATCAAGCTTTGGTATACCCTTGGATACAATAATAAAAATGATTATAAATAAATAAATTACTAACCTTCATTGATGGTTGTGCTGAATGTGATTGCGGGCTTAGAAACATCTAAATATAAAATGATATTTAATAAATCTTGAATAGTAAATTAGAGAATATAAAAAAGTCAGACAAGCTAAGCCTTTAATTGATTGGCTGGTTTGCAAGGCATGCGGGGATAAACAAATCAGCGTGGCCATATAATTTGGCCACGGTCTCAGCTGGGAGGGTATGGATCCCGGCCTGCAGCAAATCAAAAAGGTCCTCTGTCCCAGTTGGGGTTCCTTGCTTGACAACTTGCTTGAGCCACCCAAAGACTTCCTTGATGGGATTTAGGAAGGGCAAATAGGCGGGGAGGAAGAGAAGGCACATATTTGCCATGGCCAATTGCTGGGGGCCCACTGCAATGCTCATGTCAATTGATGGAAATTCTTCAAGAATATCCGCCACCTTGTGAAGTCCAACATTATCCAACACAATGGTGTTGGTGAAGCTGGGCTTGTGCACCTCAGGTGCTCCTGGACCAATTGGAGAAATGATAGGAAGGTCCGGCTATTATGGGAGCCTAGTATCATTTGGTATAGCTTGACCCCCTTTGGACCGAGGAGAGCCACCATTGAATAGGCTGTGGCGCGGACTGCAGCACGCCGAGCCATCCTGTCATTGGAGCCTCTGGGGACATACCCATACTCATTGTGCATTGACGAGGCAAATGCTGATTTGTCAATGTAGTAAAATTTGACCGTCCCCTTGGCTTTTAGGGCAGTATACGCCTCTGCATATTTTCTCTGGGTCTCAATACTGGCTGGGCTGTTCTGATTGTATGGGGATGCCCCGAGTTTTTCCAGGAAAATCACATTCCCTTGACTAAATGATAATAGAAAGAAATTGAGGCCTCAACCCCAAAAGCGGACTTGACCATGGCCTGTATATTTGCCAGTTCAAGATGGCAATCTTGGGTTATCCACTGGCAGATTGCCCATTTGTGCTCCTTTGTGAGCATGGTTGACACATGCAAGGATTTCTCTGCGGCAAGGACTTGACCTGTGTTGAGGAACTTGTTGTTGGTCTTTGAGGCGTACTTGGGATCCACCCCGACAATGGCTGTGGCCGCCTTGTAATTGCCTGATTCACGCATTAGATTAAGCAGGATAATGCGTTGGATGTTGGGGATGCGCTTCTGAGCGGGCTTTTTAGCGGTGGGGATTGACTCATCAGCATTGGGCAAGGCACAGGGCATAGGCACCTTGTTGTAGAAGGCTGCAACTTTCTTGCGCACCAGTTGTCCCTCATCAGTTTGAAAGAACTCGGGCTCCTCATTGTCCTCCTGATTGCCATTGCTTATGTATGGCTCATAGCTAGTATCAAGTACAGGCTTCACCTTCTCCAGCATGGCTGACGGGACCGACTCTTGCCGGTACACAGCATCAAACACATACAAAGTAAGTTCTACCTCCTTGTTTCTAACCATTTTGGTAGTGGTGACCTTGGTGGGCTTCCGGGTCAGCTTGGGGACCCGAGGGTTTATGCTCCGCACCCTAGCAGCTTGTGCTCCTTGAACCAGCTGTGTCAGTGCAGCGTCACTATGGAACTCTCCTCTTCTGCCTCCCTCCTGAGTAGGCACTTGTGTTGTACTGAGTCTATTCTTTGACCCGCGGGGGCAACCGCAACCGCGGCGCACAACGGGTGCATTGGTACTCTGGTGTTGTGTTCCTTCCATTTTAAAATTTAATAAAATACTAAATAAATTTTAATTAAGTTACTCCCTAATTTTAATTTTTGCTTTTATCTGAATATGGATATTTAATTAGAGGTTTTCCCACCCAATATCCCAATTATAGATTTTTTATTTCTTAATTAGTTGTTTCTGGTTTACAACGCCTATTTTTGAATACCCAAAATAATTCCCACCCTTTTTCCCGGATTTTATGCCAAATATAAGCACCCAACACAATATTTTTAAAATTTATGTTTCAGATCTTGTGTCTTATTTTAGATGCCTTGGTATCATTCTTGATTACAATCCATTGCACAAACTGCGTGAGTGATTTTGTTTGTGGTTTGAGTTCCTATTGTGTTTCGTTTTTGGATTGAGTTTTGACGCACCATGTGTGGGTGTATTTTGTCACCGATTCACATAGTAAACATATGGGTCATTATTTTAGAGATTAGGCCATTTTCTAATGCACATGCTGCTCAAGTCGCAGCATAACACAGTTCGATTTTGAAAAAGTAACTAATTACACAATTTATATTTAAAACATTAATAACTCAATGAAAAATTAATATTTTTTCACACTGTAAACTATCAAAATGAAGCTAAGAATCTTATCTTTCTATTGGTGTAAAAATTTTAATATGTATACTATGCTCAATATTAAAGCAAAAGTAATTTAAAAGAGCATAATCCAGATTTTATTATATGATTATATCTAATGATATAAAGTAGATCACTTCAAAGCTAATAAATACTCTTTTTTGAATACACAACAGATGTTTTTTATTTGACAAAATTAAAGATAAGATTGAGAGCTTTATTTTCGCATTTTATTTTATTTAAAAAGCTCAATTCTCTAGGATTTTATGATAGTTTGAAGTTA
The DNA here is from genome assembly GCA_014839935.2 of Entomophthora muscae. Taxonomy (NCBI): domain Eukaryota; kingdom Fungi; phylum Entomophthoromycota; class Entomophthoromycetes; order Entomophthorales; family Entomophthoraceae; genus Entomophthora; species Entomophthora muscae. The sequence continues at coordinate 736,244 of QTSX02004980.1, read as the reverse complement.
GGATGTTTTTATCACTGTTTAGATTGATTTTAAGGTTCAAGTGAGCTTCGAACCTCAAATTGAGCATTCTTTAAATGGAATTCTTTAATATTTTATCATTTAAAAATATGCGGAAGAGTTACAATTAACTGAATACATCATTTTAATTGATTTGCATTGATTACAAAGAGGATATGATGTAATAATAATGCTTAGCTGCTTCACATATATCACTTGTGCATTAAAACTGGGTATTTAATTAATTTCTGCAAACATAAATTCAAGTTCAAACTATAATAAAAGCTATCACACCATTTCTTTCAGAATGGTGTCATTTAGCTTGGTATATAAGAGCTAAAGTACCACAAAGCTTCTAATCCAAATAACCCAATTCAAAGACCACATTCTGATCATAACTACTCCATCATTAAGGCACACATCAAAGATCTGACCTAATTACAGATTCAAAATACTACCATGTCCTCAGTTAAATTTACTTCTTCCATGCTACCCTTTTTTTCCTTGGGAGCTTCAACAAAAAGAGAGAGAATTGCAATGTTAAAAAAGGCATTCCTCTTTATTGCTGGTGATGATCTTGATAATTTCATCAAGCACTTCCTTACTCAAACTGAATTTGGGAAAGCTCAGTTCCTGCCAACTATTCAAAATCAAAAAGGCAATGAGTTCATTGAAAACTTAAAGGATCTCATGAAATCTTCTCCCCAAAAACATCTCCCAGCCTTGCGATCTCTGGTTACTTCCAGTTACTCTTTAAAAGAGCTTAATGATATGGGGTTTAATATAACCAAAAGTGAGTTTGAATACTCAAGAAAAATAAATAAAAATAAAAATGTAAGCTTAAACAAAAAAAGCCAAAAAAATAATAACTATTCATTAAAAAAAGAAATAACTAAAAAAATAATTAAAAAATTGCTGGAAAATTCTTTTGAAACAAGCCAGTTTACAAAAAAAGTGCCTGAAAAAATTTATAAAGATATAGAAAAAGAGATGAGTAATTACTCAACTGAAATTAAATACTCTCTACTTAAAAAAAAAAGAAATATATGAAAATATGAAAATAAAAAATGAAATTTCAGTTTCAATTTCTACTTACTATAAATTAATCCCTAAAAATATAATAAAAAGTAAAAAACAAACCAATATGTGCAATATTTGTTATTTAAAAAATTCACTAGAAAAAAAGAAGGAAGAATGTGAAAGTAAAAACTTACCATTACCAGAATCTATAGACAATGACTTAAAGACTATTAATCAGCACCAAGACTTTTATGTTCATCAAAATTGTGAATATAAAAAAGATATTAATGAACTAGATGATGAGTCTTGTGTTGTAGTTATAGATTATAAAGAAAACTTAAAGGTTGGAGGTGGTCCAATTGAGACCAATAATTGTTTTTATTCAAAAAAACCAATCTCATTATTAGGGTTTGCATTAGTTTTTAAAGAAAACAATAAAATTAAATATGAATATCATGATTTTTTGTCTCAAATATTATCACATGATTCTTTATTTTCAGGTGAATGTCTAATAAGTCTTCTTAAATTAGATAGATTTAAAAAAATAAAAAATATAAAAGTATGGACAGATAATGGAAATCATTTTAGATCATATGAATTTTTATATTACTTATTTAAAGAGGCACCTAAATATATTAAGGGTTCCATAAAATATAACCGTTTTGTTGAATGCCATGGAAAAAGCATTGTTGATGGTCACTTTGGTGTAATATCAAAAATTTTAAAGGAAAAAGAAAATGTACTTTATATTAACAACATTAATGATCTAAAAAATATTTGTGAGAAAGAAGAAGAAGAAAAGAATTATACAATTCATCTTTAACTGGTTTAATTGTTTCCCAAAAAGCATTTTTTTATATTTATGAAAGGAAATTTAGGCCTATAAAAAGAGAGCTTGAAGTTAAAAATCTGCGCATTAATCTTTCATATTTGATGAAAGATGGGAAGTTATATACTTCACCTTTAACATTTGAAAGCTTCTCAGAATATTCTGAGATATTTTATCATTTGAAATCACGTGATGATACCAGAGAAACAAAAATATCAGAAGATGCTAGTAGTGTATTGGGGCAAGTTCATGAAGTAGGGCAGCTTACTAGAGGGTGTATTTTAAATAGAGTTATCAGTCTTTCAAAAACAACAACCTTTTTTTCTGAAACAAACTAAGAATATTTATGATGAGCCAAAGATAGGGTAATAGCATTTATAGCTTTGGGGCTGCTATTACTCTCCCATGCAACTCATCATAAATATTTTTGGTTTGTAGTAGCACTTAAGATATTTTCAGTAGTACTATAAGTTGCAATTTTCAATTATAAAATCAATGAATTATTTTTTAAAAAATCACCCAAGCCCAAGATCAATTAAATATTTGGGATTGATTATATTTTACTCTTTCTGAATAATTTGAATATGAATAATGTGATTAAGTTATAAAATAACCAATCTGGCGCCTAGGCATAACAAGAAAAATAATGTCCCATATGTACACCGAAAGCCAACTCACACCATTTTGTTTGTGAATCCATGTATTTTGGATTGCATTTTGAATGGTTTCGCTTTGCGCATGAGTACTTCGTTGCTGTGTTGACCCATTTTGCCTATTAGCGCCAAAAATCCCTGTTAACGGAGTGTATATTTTAACCTGCTAGTTGAATTTCGTTTAAATCTGAAATGATTTCGTTAAAATCTGAGTTCATTTCGCTTGTCGCCATAGCTTTTAAAACTACTGTATATCATCTTTCAACCAATAGCTGGAACTTTAAATTCAACTTTGATTTGTCCTTGGCTGGGCTCACTACCTAGAACAGATGTAGTTTTGGAGATTGGGAGCTGCTTACAGCATTTGGATACCTTTTGTTTAGCCTATGCTACTAGTAAAAGCTTGATATTTAAATAAAGTGTATCCTGCTGCTATAAATACATTGTTTAATCAGGTAATATCTTTAGGCCTGAAGCTTTATGATGTCTCTTAACTGGTATCACTAGGTAATAGGTTTAAGCAAATCAAATGATGGTCATCGATACTACTATCGAGCAGAAAGGCTTTGGTGAGGGTTTCTGAATTTTTGGTGCTCAGCTTATTTCCGATGCTGTTTTTCTGAGAAACCAAAATCTGACATTATGACATCATTTCTAATATTTTAGAATTTATTTGTCGACGTGAAATGATACAAATGATGTCATAATGTCAGTTTTTGTTTCTCAGAAAAATGGTGTCGGAATTAAGATCGGTACTGAAACTTGACTGTATCCATTCAAAGAAACAAGTTTATCTACGATTTACGAAAATGTGGTTAGGAATCAGAAACTCTACCAATGAATTAATTGTTTGAAGTGGGACATTTCAGGTTCAAGTCGTGATTATCATTGATCATGCATTGCACTTAATTTAATCAATCAATTTAGGCAGGATGCGCGACTTACCTTTTCAGTGAGCGTGTAACTTCCACTATTTCATTGGCAGTCCATTCATCCAATGTATACTATTCCAGCCTAAAGGTATATGGTGCTGCTTGCCTTAATGCTTTGACAGGGTATGGAGTATCAAAAATAGCGCAGTGTAAAAATAATTTTTATTCGAAGGTAGTTCGCTAAGTACTGCAGGCTATCTCGTTCTTTTGAACCGCGCTGGTTGAAAGGGGTGGTTTGATTTAGAATTTATTACTTGCGGTTTGCGACGTGAACTCATGGAAGGCTTGGTTCATTAACGGATTTAGGGAACTTGTAGCACCTGCGGTTTTTGACTACCAGTCCAAATCATATCCACATGGGCTGGAGTTTGAAATTAATGACTAATTTGCAGTTGAATTGCGAACACGAAACAGCAATTTCACACACCAGAAGCAGTGATGACCAATGCATATAACCTTCCCTTCGTGCTGCGGCGTGGATAAGTATCAAGGCCTACCAAGACTGATTCTCCCGTTACAAAATTTATACACAACTAGTTCACTCTGCCCTTCCTGGAGAGCGCCAAGGGAGAAACAATTTCCCTTCATTTCTTTTGCAGTTGCCATGAAGTTTCCTTTCTGCTGTGTTTCAACCTCCCAGGTGGAAGCCCAGCAGGTCCGCCCTCCCAGTCCTTCTCGAAAACTTGTAAGTATTTTCACTTTAAATCATGTCTTCTTATAGTTTTTTTTAAAAAAATCTTTCACTTACTGACCTAGGCGTGACAAGTTCTGCTGCTTATAATTATCACATTTGTCCTCATTTAAAGTATTTATTACTGGGAAGCTTATTTAATCTATAAAAGTACCCTCTTTTACTTTTTAAAAGTGCGATATGAGCCTTATTTTAAATTTAAAGTAACACCTTTCCTCTAGCTCCCAAGATTTTTTTGGGCCAGGCTAATGCTATATATCTGTTTTATACAAACAATCACAGTTATTGGACTCATAATATACATCGTGAACAATGATCAAACTGACATTGTTTACAGGCTTGTATTTCTGGTTGGCAAGATCTTTGCTCTGATCATATGCTGGGATGCTGTAAGTAGGACTTGTATAGTCAGAGTCTGATTTCTTCTTAGGTCACTCATAAAAACACTATTCAGGCCATCTCGTTTGTAGTCTTTACTTTTTTCTGTCTATTCTATGCAGTTTTGCAATTAAAAAGCAAGGAAACTTATGGAGCAACAGCATCAATAACGCCACTATTTATCCCTGCCATTATTGTAGTTGAAGCGTGCTGTACGATATCCTACATTGTGTTGACCTGGGAGATTTATCGTGAATATGGCTGGAAGATATTTAAAAAACTTGGGGCCAATGAAACGATTCACTGTAAGAATTTAAAGACTTTCGGCTTTTAACATTGGTTTGATAAGGTATGTACCTACATCATCAGGTGCTTATTGTATTGCTTCAACTCGAGTTGTTCTTTTCAATTTCAGTGGCAGTCCAGTTAGCTACTCTTCTATCGACCCAGACACCAACGGAAAAGGGGCTTCAGATCGGACTTGGAATTCCTCTTAGTGTTTTGGTGCTCACACTTGGCTTCTACGCTGTAAGAAATTTGGGTCATGTTTTTTTACTAAATCCATCTTTAGCTTGTACAAGAAAACAGGTTCACCATGATCTTTGTCATTCTGTGCCATTGGGGAACTCTTGGGTACTTTTCTTATCGGTTGGCCAAGATTTTCCTTCCCCAGGCTGACGTTGTAAATCCTTATGATGGCATCTGGAAATATCTTACCTTTTCACGTAAGGATATTCCAAAATACCCTGGCTAATCATTAGTGTCGATTATGCTGGCCCTAAATGCGCTGACGTTGTTTGTACTGATTTTATGTTACGCTGACTTTGGAAAAGGCTTGCTAGAACAAAGTAAGTTTTCTCTTTTAAAACTCATTGCTGACTGTTTTAGTACAACTTCATCGCACGCGTAGTGGTCTGAAAGAAGCCCGGGCTATGGTTTCATATGACACTGGCGCCCCACCCATCGTTATCCAGTCGAGGTGGGAATTGGATTAGATTTGGCATCCGTTATCAACCTAAATTTGCTGTTCATTTTCACACTCTCCTGTGCAATACCCTTTCCGTCCCTCCAAAGAGAAACGCATCCATCATAATTTCAAGGTCATAACATTCACTAAAATCACCCCCATTAATAAATAGTTAACTTTGAGCATCCATTTTTACAGCAAGTACGAACTATTGGTTGGCTTTATTTTTAAAACCATAAAAGTCTGGATTTAGCATAGCAACTGCCACCTTCATTTAAAACTTCTTTTCAAAGTCCCTTGACTGCACAGGGAAAGTTAAACTGATTCGATTGACAGGTAATGAATCCTGGTCTATCGTAGGGCTGTTTCGACCAAGCCGCGGCTAGTTTTGCTTCTGGATCACTTTTTTCAAAGATTTATTTACGAATGTTTAAACACTAAGTTATTCCGTTCTAGATATAGCGGCCAAGAGCCGGAAGCTAGCCGAAGCTCTAGCCGAAGCATCCCTAGTCTATCGCCAATGCTTGGGCTAGAGAAATATAGTATTTTGTGTTAAAATTTCAAATTAAAACTGGAAGTTTGAGTCATTATAAGAGGCGGAGCCTTCTCAAATCTACCAATCAGATCATCTGTGGCTGCCCTCTAAAAGACCACCAAAACTTTGCAAATTAAAAATAGCAAGACAAAATATAAACTTGAAAGGTATATTATTTATCAAAGCCTTTGATAAAACACAGGTGCAAAACTTACGATGTTTTTATCTTTCTTTGATGCAAATAATATAAATAATTTAAATAAATCTTTTAAATAAACCATAAAAAATAAAGCATATGAAATAAATCATTTATATAATAATTTAAATAAATTATTTAAATAATGTAAGATTAAAATTAGATTACTTGCCTTATTCTAAGTACAATCAGGGAATTTGCCTTATCCACTTTTGGACACAAGTACTGTAAATTCAGAACCTAAGCGTAAAAATGCGGGATTGTCAAATCCTTGGTTCAAATTTCAAATCACATTTGCAGGATGGGCTTTTTTAATTAAATTGAATTCTTTGTATTTTTATTTGAATATTTAAAAATGCGGGAACTCATAGACACTTTGCAAATTTCAAGTTGAGCTGCATATTTCAAATGGACAAAATAAATTAACTGGAAACAGATTTGAAGTGTTCAAATCCATCAACCATTTTCATTAAGTTTACTATGTTTTTGAAATTGCGGGATTATCAAATCCATGAACCAAAACTCAAATCACAAATGTATTTCACTAGTAAACTCAAATAATAGTTGCAGGAACTGAAATCCAAATTCAATGTACAGTAAGCCCACTGGGAAACACTGACCCAAATTGAGAAGCCCCACTATGACTAAAATAAAATGAAAAATTCAATCTTGATAACCATGTTATGATATAAAAAGTGATTAAACTTTAAAATTATCCAAGCCTGGAAAGGATACAATATTATTGTAAGGAATTACATTTCTTTCACAAGAGAAAAATCACCAAAACAATTAGCCTCAATGGTAGGATCAAAAGGAATCAACAAAGAATTGGCATTAATAAATGTGAAATTGGAAACAACAACTGTTAATGAATTAGTTGATGAAAACTGTCAGGGCCCAGAAAGCCCTGTACAATCAGCTGGTCTTCCTAGAGGCAAAAAACCCCACAGCTTGGGAATCCTTACCAAGTATCTCCCAGAGCAAGAAACCCCCCTTTCAACTAACAAATGGCCCAGGATTTGAGAGGCACACAAGCCTCAAATTCCTAGCTTCAATTCTATTATCAAATTTGGGCCTCTCAACTATTGGAAAATGGCACATTGGGAGCGCAATTGGGCACTCAATCACTTGTGGGATCTATAAATAACTGTGGCACCTTGGCATGCTGCAGTTCAAGAAAGGTTCATGTTATACCAACCAATGAGCACCCACCTCCTGGCCCAAGTACACAAATTCCAGTGAAAATTGTAAGTTCAACTGGAATTGATACCATCAGTTCTCTGATGGAACAAAAGGCCACAAAATTACCAGTAAGTATAAAAAGTGAGGAGGAGAAGCCCTCCTCACAGTTGATATCTTAATAAAGCAAGTTTGTGCCCAGAAATTATTATCTTATTGTAGGAATTGTCTATTTTTGCTCAAATTTAATTATTCTCTTTGCATTCATTTGCAAAATTATAACACAATACAACCTTGCCTACCCATATCCTCCTGGTTATACTCCTGCTATCTCAGTCAATCCACCCTGCGCTCTTGACTTAGAGTACTACCACCCCCATCATCTGGATCTCCCGTCTGCTATGAAGGAGATTCCTGCTGACTCCCCCTACCCAATGCGCCTCCTGCTCAGGACTTCAGCAAGTTGGGGTTTGTCTACATCCCAGTATTAAAGCTGGCCAATCAGGTTGTTCCCCATACTGGGATTTGGCGCCCTCTAGCTACTGCATTCAACTACCTGATCTGCATTGCGTCTATTATGTACATGGCTTTTCAGGCTCAGCCTGCCTCCCCTATGGGAGTCCAGCTGGACTCTGGTATGAGCCGTGACATTATGTCAACCATATCAAAACTAGTAACCCTGGGCCCCTATTCTTCTTTGATTATAGGGGCATCTTGTATGCTTTTATTTTTGACCTCAGCTTACTACCTAAGACAGTATATGACCAAGAAACAAGAAAAGAACAAATGCCAAGAAGAAATTGTCGCCAGCCATCCTGGGTCCAGACTGTGACCATCTTCACCTCAAACCAGAATACTGCTGCCCCCACGACCTTTTCTGACCTACCAAAAATGGACTTGGCTGGCTTCAGAAAAGGAATGATCATGATAACTGCTCTGTTCTGTGCTCACCCCAAGAGCTTCAGAGACAACGCTCAGAAGGTTATGATGGTGGCCGCCCAACTGAAGGATGACACTAGAGAAACCTTCTTGATCAGCCTAGAGGAAGATCCAGACCTCATAATCTCCTACAATCAATTCCTGGAGAGAATGAATTCTGCAACCACCCTTGCTGGGGCCAAGATCCAAGCCTACATGGGGCTCATCTGCCTGGCCCAAGGTAGGGACAACCTGGAGACCTACATACAAAAATTCCTATGCCTGGCTGAGGCAGCCAAGATTCCTGACATCATATCAGGCCTGCATTTCAGAAACAGTCTGAACCCACATTACGCCAGCCTAATGAGACACCACCAATGCAATCTCCCTAAATACAAGCTCCTGGCTATTGCCCAAGGCATGTACTTCAGCCAACCACAAGGATATCACACTGGTCAACCCCAGAACAACCAGACCCCTGGTACAAGTAGGCCCCATTTGAACATGACCCCTGAAGAGTACTAACACCACATCAGAAGTGGGCTATGCTTCTATTGCCACCAGAGTGACCACTTATCCAAGGATTGCACTAGCTGCTCCAACGGAACCCAAGGAGCCACCATTTCAGCAATAAACAAAGCTTCCCAGTCTTATCCTACCATTGACACTATTTTATGTTACCATGATCATAAGGTGAACACCGTAGCTCTCTTAGACAGTGGGGCAACCCTCAATTACATGAAACATAGTCTAGCTGAGAAACTGGGTGTAACAATCCAGGTAAACCCCTGACTGGTGAACTTGGGCAACAAGACAACAGACCTTTCCCATGAATGCAAAGATTCTGTCTCCCTGAAGTTAAATGGGAGACTCCTGTCCACCAGATTCCACATCATGGAGAAGCTTCCCAAACCCGTAGTGATAGGTTTTGAATGGTGGGTTGACCACCAGCTGAACTTGGACTATAAGAACCATCAAGTGACTGTCACTCATGAGAGCCAAACCTTAGAGGTCCCCTGCCTGAACCCTCAGCAGACGCCTGAGCTAAACAACATCACCATGGAATCCTGAAAAGCCGAGATCCCAAAATGTTTGAAGCCTTGGGAGTCCATCTTCTCAGAAGAAGAAGCCACCACCTTGCCTAAACACAGTCAGTTCAACCACTCTATTGACCTCCTCCCTGGAACCCAACCTAAGCATGGGCCTGTCTATAGTTGTAAAATGAAGAAACAAGCCACCTTAAGAGAGTAATTAGACAAGATGCTGAAGAAGGGATATATATACATCTCCAAATCTCCTTGTTTGTCCCCTTTACTGTTTGTTAAAAAGAAGGACGGCAACCTACATCCTTGTGTCAATTACCAGGACCTAAACAGCATCACAGTGAAAAACAGATACCCCGTACCCAATGCTGAAGACCTCTCAGACCAGCTTTCAGGAGCCAACAACTTATCAAAGGTTGATTTGAGGGATGCCTTTAACCAGATCCAGATCAGGCCTGACAACAAATAGAAGACCACTTTCAAGACTAGACAAGGCCTCTACAAATACTTGGTTATGCCGTTTGGGTTGTGCAATGCGCCCAGCACTTTTCAAACTATGGTGGACATGGTCTTGAGAGGACTCAAGGATCAGTGTTGTATAGCCTACTTAGATGACATCCTCATCTACAGTTTCACCCCCTGAAGAACATGCTGAACACCTTCAAGCTGTCCTACAACACTTCAAGGAACACAGACTCTTTGTTAAACTCTAGAAATGTGAGTTCTTCCAAAAGGAAGTAGAGATCTTGGGTTAAAATTTACTTAAAAGAGGTTTTGCAATGACACCCAACAAAATAGAGGCTGTCACGTCATGGCCTGAACCTAAGAACCGCAAGGAGGTCAGAAGTTTCCTGGGCCTGGAAAATTTCTGCAGGGAATTTGCCCAAAATTTTTCTTCAATCTGCTTCCCCTTGACCCACCTCACCTCTGAAAAACACCCCTTTGTGTGGGATGACACTGCCAAATCCGACTTTGTGCAGCTAAAGAACACCTTCATTTCTGCCCCCGTCTTGACAATGCCAGTTTACAATAAGCCCTTCATTGTGGAAACAGACACCTCTGACTTTTCATTGGGGGGTGTTGCTGTAAGGTCTCATAGTTTAGGGAAGATGGTTGTAAACTAAAGCTTTTATACTGTTTATATTTATGTTGGTCAAATACAAAAAAGTGGGTAAGGTTTGTAGTAACAACTGGACCAGGGCTCCTAGAAGCTTGTAGGAGGTAAAATAAGAGCTGAGGCAATTGACTAATCCTAAGAAAATAAAATAGAGTCCAGTCTTAATGACTGAGGACTTGGTCAAAAATCAATTTCTAAGTCAGGAAATTGCTCACCACTAGTTGGAGGATTGAAACTATCAATAATCAAATTGTGTGTATTATTATGGAAACTACCTAACTGATGAAATAGAAAGTCAAAAAGAATCATAAGATTGAAAATAAAGTTAAACTAAAATTTGGAAATGAAACACAAGCCACAAAACCTAGCAAGTACCTTTTTTGAGGTGCAATTCAAACAATCTCAACTTAATGTTGAGAATGGTAAACCAAGCCTTTTTATTGAGCTTGGAAAAGTGAGGTGCAAATTGAAAGTAAATGTTTAACCTAAAAAGGTTATCTGATCATTGGAAGGAAGACACCAAGGTTTGTGAGCCAACTACTTAATTAACTTTAAGCAGTTAGGCAAGCATAAAGGAGATTTTGGAAGGAGAAGAGGAAACAGTTACGGCAACACTCTCTGGTTAAAGCAAGCAAAAATAGAAGGAAAAACCAGTCCAAACTGAAGGGAAGGACATAAGTGGGTGTATAGTGAAAAGTAAGACTTTTGGAGCCAATTACTAATCTTCCTAGTGTATGTTCTGAGTTCAAAACCGGGTGGCAAGAGGTAAGCAATGTTTGGAAAGTATTAATTCATCATTTAGTTCATAAATAGGCTTTAACTTAGCCAAATATGAAGTCTAAATATGAAAAATGTAGGAAAAAATAGGAGTTTAAGAGTGAAGTGACAGCAATAATCTTGGTAATACTTAGAAGCCAAAAAAGGCAATTAAATATATAAGGGAAACATAGTAGCAGCTAATAAAAAAGGCAAATCCTGACAGTTGCTTCAGGAGGGGCATAATAGTAAGCTGCACCCTATAGCCTAATACTCAAGGAAGTTCAATCTGCCTGAGTTGAACTACCCCATCTACAATATAGAAATGCTTGCTATCATCCAGTCCTTGAAACATTGGAGAAGATACTTGTGTGACGCCAACCTCCCAGTGAGATTCATGACCAATCATAAGAACCTGACATACTTCTTCAAACTGCAACAACTGAATCAGCGTCAAGATGATGGTCCCTATTCCTAGCAGATTATGGAATTTTAATCAGCTACAAACCTGGCAAGATCAACATTGTACCTGATGCTTTAAGCCAAAGAGTTGACCTTTTTCCTAGTGCCAAAGAGATTGAAGAATTCAACACTAAATCCTTGCTGTCCCCAAATATGATTGAGCCAATACTCCTATTCCTGGGACTATCCAGTAGAAGAGAAGAAATCCAACTAGCTCAGACTGTAGACCAGCACTGCATCTCCATCATGGAAGACTTAAAGAAAGATATCAACAGTTGATACTACTAAACTGGTTACTCCAACATGGAAACACCCTGCAGCTACATTGACGCACCTATGTACCAGAAGGCCCAACGTGCTTAGAGATACTGAAGGAACACCATGACTCTCTCATGCCAGGACACCCTGGGCGTAAAAAGACACTCAAAGGAGTACAGAGAACCTCCATGTGGCCCAGGTCAAAGCCAGAAATTGAAAGATACCTCAGTGGTTGCGAGACATTTAGACATACCAATCCTAAGCAAGGAAAGACAGAAGGATTACTACAACCCCTTCATATTGCAGAAGGCCCCTGGAATTCAGTATCAATGGACTATATTGTGGAGCTACCTAATTCATAAGGATTCAATGCCATCCTTGTAATTGTCAATTGTTTCACCAAAATGGCTCACTCCATTCCAACAACAACCAAATTAACAGAAAAGGAAATTACCACCCTATTCCGGAACCAAGTATTCATGAACCACAGACTCTCACAAGAAGTGGTCTCAAACAGAGGCCCACAATTAACTTCCAAGTTTTGGGTCCAAATCCTAAAGGACTTGGGAATAAAAAGGTTGTTGTCTACTGCATATCACCCCCAGAGCAACAGACAGACCAAGAGAGTAAACCAGGTCCTCAAACAGTACCTACAATGCTACATTAACTTGGAACAGAACAATTGGGTAACACACCTACCAATGGCTCCGTTTGCGTACAACAACCAAGACCACAGCTCTACCAGTATGTCTCCCTTCAAAGCTAACTACAGATTCAACCCCACATAGGATGCCCCCCACAGAGGAAGCTGAAAACCCCAAAGGACAAGTCTGGGTCAGCAACATCCATGTGTGCCAAGAAGAATGTGCCAAGAACCTGAAAAGAGCAGTACAATTATACAAGGATTTTGCTGACAAGAAATGAAGCCCTGTCCCCCAATTAAAGTAGGAGACCTTGTGTACCTCAGCGTAAAGAACATCAATACCACTGCCCCTTGCGCTAACTTGATTCCCCAACAAAAAGGTCCTTACAAGGACTTACAACACATTGGTACCATAGCCTATCAACTAGAACTGCCCCCGGATGGAAGATTCACAACATATTTCACCCCTCCCTGTTATCAAGGAAGAAAGGACCTTCTCTCTTGCACCAGATAGTGAGAATGGCTCCCCCATCCATCAAAGTAGGAAGCTTCACGGAACATGAGGTTGAAGCCATCCTGGGACTCAAACTCAGATACCAAAAACCCCATTTCCTGATAAAATGGAAATGGTACCCTAATGAAGAGAATACTTGGGAACCAGAATCCAACATTGAGAGCACTGCTACTCTGTTGAAGTAATACAAATCTTGGAATAAAGAGTTGGGCTCTGCAAGCTTGACTATGGTAGGGGATGATGTTAGGGCCCAGAAAGCCCTGTACAATCAGCTGGTCTTCCTAGAAGAAAAAACCCCATAGCTTGGGAACCCCTACCAAGTATCTCCCAGAGCAAAAAAACCCCTTTCAACCAAAAAATGGCCTGGGATTTGAGAGACACACAAGCCTCAAATCCCTAGCTTCAATTCTATTATCAAATTTGGGCCTCTCAACTAATGGAAAATGGTACATCAGGAGCATGATTGTTCAATTGCACAATCAGGCGCTCAATCACTTGTGGGATCTATAAATAACTGTGGCACCTTGGCATGCTGCAGTTCAAGAAATGTTCATGTTATAACAACCAATGAGTACCCACCTCCTGGCCAAATTATGCAAATTCCAGTGAAAATTTTAAGTTTAACTGAAATTGATGCCATCAGTTCTCTGATGACATTAAAAGCCTCAAAATTGCCAGTAAGTATAAAAAGTGAGGAGGAGAAGCCCTCCTCACTGTTGACATCTTAATAAAGCGAGTTTATGCCCAGAAATCATTATCTTATTGCAGGAATTGTCTATTTTTGCTCAAATTTAATTATTCTTTTTGCATATATTTGGGAATCCACAACACAATACAAACTTGCCTAACCATAGCCTCCTGGCTATACTCCTGCTACCTCAGTCAATCTACCCCACAATCTTGATGTGGATTGTTACCACCCTCATCATCTGGATCTCCCACCTACTATGAAGGAGATTCCTGCTGCTCCCCCTACTCAATGCGCTTCCTGCTCAGGACTTCAGTAAGTTGGGGTTTGTCTACGTCACAGTATTGGGGCTGGCCAATAAGGTTGTGCCCCATACTGGGAGTTGGTACCCCCTAGCTACTGCAGTCAACTACCTGGTACAAATCACACCTATTGTGTACATGGTCTACCAGGCCCAAACTGCCTCCCCTGCGGGAGTCCAGTTGGATACTGGCAAGGGCTGTGACAAAAACAACTTAAAATCATATTTGAATTGTTTAAACGGGCTAATTAATGATTATTGTCAGGGATCCAACCCGTGGGGGGTTCCTGAGAACTTGCAGGCCCAGCAGGGAGAGCTCACCACAGGATTGGGGCTAACTTTACAATATAAGATAAAAAATTTCCAAGGACTGCCCAAGGTCTGCTTGTAGGCACCATGGAATCAATCAATCCAGTGAGGGTGATAAACATCACCCCAAATACTTGGGTGGAAGTGGATTTATCAGTGGCAACAGATTCTTGCGGGCAGTTGGCCCGCAGGGTGTGGGGCAGCGTCATTGGAACCAAATATGCGAACAGAAATTATACTTGTCTCGGAATAGCAGAGGGGGCCGTATAATTTTGGTGCCTTCTCTGTAAAGGACTTCTGTCTCTCTAGTTCTAGCTTCAGGGTTGTGGATTAGGATCTCCTCCAGAGTAAACTTCAAATACACCAGGTTGGGTGGGTACTCGGTAAAATGTACTGGGCTGAAGGGAGCTCCTGGTGGACGGTAAAGTTTGGGTGGCTGGTCTGCGGTTTCTTGGGGTAGGTGAGCACGGGGAGCAGTGCCGCAAGGAGTAGACTGTAGATGAAGTAAAACTAATAACAAGTATGGTATGATCTGGTTAAACCAAAGGTTCATGTCACTTTATTGCAAGGATGGTGATGGGCATTTTCCTGGCGGCCCAGGGTATAAGTATGCCCATCTGTCATGGTAAAACTTTCACAAATTCTGTCAGCCCGGGTTTTCCCAATTACCAGGTCTTCCCAGTCTTTGGTGGCATTGATTGCAGGGGTCATTTAATTGGCTGGTTTGAACTGAGGAAGCTCAAATTCCCTAGTCAGGTTGTGGGATTGGTTGCCTCTGGGTGGCCTGTGTTCTATGGGTAAATTCTCTGTTTTGCCTTCCGTGCAGGCCCAAGTTATTTTGGAATCAGTGGCTGGGCCTGCCCGTTAATTGGCTGTCTTATCAGGAACCCCCAGTGTAGAGAGTATTGGCGTAGGTACATTTGGTTCATCAAGCTTAAAAGGATTTTCCAAAGTCAAACCCTGTTCTGATTTGAGCCCAAAAAACTGCAGGCTGGCGGCCCGCGAGATGCTGGGGTTTGAGTTTTGTAGTTGGGGCTTTTTGATAAGCATAGTTGATAAGAGTTTGTAACTTGTGACATCATCCCTTTCTCTCCTGGTGCCCTCCTCCTTCTGGGTCCCCTTTTCCAGGTATTGTTGTATGGCTTCTTGTGCGTTAGGTAGGTTGGAGACCGGTTCCCAGGTGCTTTCTTTGGGGGGGGGGGGTAACCTACCCATTTGACATAGTACTGTGGGGACTTGTAGTGGAGGCAGTGTCCATGGATGTACTCTACTTTGTATTTGGTTGAGAGCCCCTCTTGGATGGGTGGAGGGTTGGTCTTTATCTTCTGATGGGGGAGGGAGGTTCCTTCTTTCTTGAATAGCAGTGATTGGTGGAAGACATTGTGGATTTTCCAAGTAGGCAGCAGCTCTAGTTTGAATGCCACTTCTTCTATTTGCTTTAAAATCTTGTAAGGGCCACAGTGGCAGTGGGCTAGCTTTCTGCTGGGTACATGTAGGAGAACGTTCTGTGAGTCAAGGTAAACTTCATTGCCTATTTCCAGAGGTTTTCTGGGGGCTCTTTTCTTGTTGGTAAACGCTTTGTAGGTCTTAATAGCACAGGTCAAGTTCCTTAGACAGGTTTCCTGGGTTGCATGTATTTGTTCAATCCAAGATTGTCCTTCTGTGTTCTGTTCCTTACTGCCAATGCTAGGGTCCCATGATGGATCAAACCCATAATTGGCCTTGGATGGGGACATTCCAGTGGAGGCGTGGTCTTTACTGTTGTATGCAAACTGGGCCATGGGAAGCATCTCAGCCCAATTGTCCTGGTTGGCGTTGGCATAGCATCAGAGGTATTGTTCCAGGATTTGGTTGACCCGTTCAGTTTGTCCATCTGTCTGCGGGTGATAGGAGGTCAACACGCAACATTTTATTCTGAGGTCTTTCATCACTTGGGTCCAGTAGTGGGAGGTAAACTGGGGTCCTCTATTGGTGATGATTTCTTCTGGGGTGCTGTGTTGTGTTAAGATGCAGTTGTGGAAGTGTCTGATCGTTTCAGTTGCCGTGCAGTGGGTAGAGGTTGGAACAAAGTAGGCCATTTTGGTGAAACAGTCAACCATGACCAGGATTGTGTCAAAGGATTTTGAAGGGGGGAGCTCTACTATGTAGTCCATTGACACTGACTTCCAGGGGCCAGCAGGGATGTCCAGAGGTCTCAATAACCCTTCTGGCTTAGAGCAACACATCTTGGTTCTTCTGCAGGTTTTGCAACTGTTGATGTAGGCAGCTACTTTTTTGTCCATGCCCGGCCATGCGTAGTTCCACTTGATACTTGAGAGGTATTTATGTCTACCTGGGTGGCTGGCCATCTCTGAATTGTGGTGGTCATTCAATACATTTGTCTGGGTTGGGCCTTCAGGTCCATAGATTCTGTTATGGAGCAGTAGGGTAATACCTTTCAGGGAGTACCATTTCTTTGAGTGGTGGCATTCTGGGTCCTTTGTCAGGGCTTCAACTAGCTTGACTTAGTAGGCGTCCTGTTTCTGGGCTTTTATCACATTGGGTTTGCTGGCGGCAATCTTTAAGTACTTCAGATGTATCCCTAGGCTGACAGGGTCTAATAGTGTGTGGGTGTTGCAGTCCTTGATTTCTGTAGAGGAGGGGGTCAAGTTGGCTCTCCTGCTCAAGGCTTCTGGTACTACGTTAACCTTTCCTGGCTTGTAGTCTATGGTCAAGGTATAGTTGGCTAGTTCCAAGGCCCATCTTGCTTGACGTTGGTTCAGCTGGCGTGGTTTGAAGAAGTAGACTAAGTTCTTGTGGTCTGTCAGAACCTTCACCAGATGTTCAGCACTGCACAAATACCTGTGCCAGTGCTTCAATGTCTTCATTATGGCTAACATCTCCTTATTGTATATTGGGTAGTTCCCTTCAGCTGGTAGCATCTTCTTGGAGTAATATGCTACAGGATGTAGCATACCATCCCCTCCTTCCTGAAGAAGGACCCCACCCACTGCAAAGTCAGACACATCTGTCTCCAGCACAAAAGGTTTAGCAGGGTCAGGCATGGCAAGAACCGGGGCAGAGGTGAAGGCAAGCTTCAGGGTCTCAAAGGCAGCGGTGCACTCCAGGGTCCAGACAAAGGCAACCTTGTCAGAGCACAGGCGGGTCAGGGGCAGGGTGATGTGAGAAATTTTTTGGATGAAATCCCTGTAATAATTTGCCAGGCCCAAAAAGCTTCTCACGTCTTTTCTGCATTTTGGTACTGCCCAGGCTGTTACGGCTTCTACTTTGTCCTGCGCCATTGCAAACCCACCAGTCTTCACCACATATCCCAGAAATTCAACTTCAGATTGAAAGAATTTGAATTTCTTCAGCTTGGCGTGTAGGTTGGCCTGCAAGAGTTTCTCCAGTATTTGGTCAAGGTGTTGGAGGTCTTCCTCATGTGTTTTGCTGTATATGAGGATGTTGTCTAAATACGCCATGCAGAACTGGTCAAGGTACTTGCCAAGGACAGAGTTGATCATCCTTTGGAAAGTGCTGGAGGCATTACACAACCCAAACGGCATGACCAAGTACTCATACAACCCATATCTAGTTTTGAAGGCTGTCTTGTATTTGACCCCTTCTTTGATTCTGATCTGGTTGAAGGTGTCTCTCAAGTCAATTGTTGAGTATACCTGGGCTCCTGTCAAGACGTCACATAGGTTGTCAGCGTGGGGGATGGGGTAGCAGTTCTTTATAGTGATATTGTTCAGTTTTTGGTAGTTTACGCAGGGACGCATTCCACCATCTTTCTTTCCTACAAACAGCATGGGCGAGGAGAAAGGGCTTTTTGACACCCGGATGAACCCTTTTTTGTCATGTCCTCCAAGTATGTCTTCAGTGCTGCTTGCTTGCGGTGATTGCAGCTGTATATGGGGCCATGGTGGGGTTGGGTTCCAGGTAACAGGTCAATGGCGTGGTCATAGATCAAGTGACTGGGGAGCTGGGTGGCTTCTTCCTCACTGAAGACGTGGCTCCACTTCTCCAAGGGGGCAGGAAGACTACCCACACTGGGTTCCATTCTCAGGGTCAGGAGTGTGTTGGGTTCCTTACTGGTTGGGCCCAACTGGAACAGCACCACATCAAACAAATTGTCTCCCTTCAAGGCAACTGTTTGATTACAGAAGTTCAGAATAGCACTGTGTCTCTGGGACCAGGAGTCCCCTAGGATCAGGGGGTGGGGAAGCCCTTTCAGGATAATGGGGAACGATGGGTACAAGTTCTGCCCAATTTTCAGGGGCAATTTGGTTGCGCACCTGAAACCCAAGTCATGGGAGCTGTTTCCCATGATTACTTTGACGCTTTTGTTGGTGGCCTCCAGTCCAAGGTCCTTGGCAAGGGTGGCATTGATAAAACTCTCCTCTGCTCTGGTATCAATGAAAGCTCCAACAGTCTGGGATGTTGTGGATCTTTTTGCTTCAACTTGGATAAATTTGTACAATTGAGTAGAGGTGTTTATTTGTGCCAAGGAAACTGAGGGGTTACTCTTCTTGGGGAAAGCCTTGGTGAGGTGCCCGGGTTTGTGGCAATAGAAACACAAGCCTTCACAGTAGTGGCGCTGTGGTTCATCAGGGGACATTCCTGGTCTGCCGGGTGTTGGGGCTTGGCTTGTGCGCTGGGTGGAAGACAGGGTGCCTTCTTGGTTGAGGCTCAACCCTCTGCACAAGAGGAGTAGTTCATCCAGGCCAAGTGTAGGGTGGTGGTGCTTGAGGAGCTCCTTCAGGGCAGGGCAGGCTCCTCGGCGGTACAGGATGGCCAATAGCTTGTCCTCAAGTTGGGTTCTGGCTTTCAATTTCAGGAACTCGTTGGTGTAAGCTTGCAGCAAGTGTGATCCTTGTTGGATATCCAGTAAGAGGATCAGGGCGTGGTGGTGGGTGTCTTGGTTGTTGCCTGTGGCCATCAGTTTGCTCTCAAATTGGGAGTAGTTTAGGCAGAACTCAACGTCCTTGGCGGTTGCTTTCCCAAACCAGTCCAGGGCATTGCCAGAGAGCATGGAGGCCACTCCAAGGACTTTATCAGTGTTGTTGGAGTATGAGTTTGTGTTGGCTTGAAAATGGAGGCAGAGGACTGGCATCGCTCTTCTGGCTTCTTCTAGGGTGAGCTTCCCCATCTGGGGCATATCCACCTGGGTTGTGGTCTGGTTTACTATGACATTCTGCACCTGCAAGTTTGGGGTCTTGGTCTTCTCCTTGCCAGGCAGTGTGTCTTTCTGTTTGGGGTTGGTTTGGTGTTGGGTCACTGAGGTGATCAGGTTGGTAGCTAACTTGTACGCATAGTAAGCTAAAATCAATAAAAATAGCATACAAGATGCCCCAAGAGTTAATAACATCTTGGGGCCCAGGTTACTGTGTTTGAGGTAGATTGCCATAATGTCAGGGATCCAACCTGTGGGGGGGGGGGTTCCATGAGAACTTGCAGGCAGACGGCTTGCAGGCTCAGCAGGGAGAGCCCACCACAGGATTGGGGCTAACTTTACAATATAAGATAAAAATTTTCCAAGGACTGCCCAAGGTCTGCTTGTAGGCACCATGGAATCAATCAATCCAGTGAGGGTGATAAACATCACCCCAAATACTTGGGTGGAAGTGGATTTATCAGTGGCAACGGATTCTTGCGGGCGGTTGGGCTGCAGGGTGTGGGGCGGCGTCATTGGAACCAAATATGCGGGCAGGAAATTATACTTGTCTTGGAATAGCAGAGGGGGCCAGATAATTTTGGTGCCTTCTCTGTAACGGACTTCTGTCTCTCTAGTTCTAGCTTCAGGGTTGTGGATTAGGATCTCCTCCAGAGTAAACTTCAAATACACCAGGTTGGGTGGGTACTCGGTAAAATGTACTGGGCTGAAGGGAGCTCCTGGTGGACGGTAAAGTTTGGGCGGCTGGTCCGCGGTTTCTTGGGGTAGGTGAGCACAGGGAGCGGAGCCGCAAGGAGTAGACTGTAGATGAAGTAAAACTAATAACAAGTATGGTATGATCTGGTTGAATCAAAGGTTCATGTCACTTTATTGCAAGGATGGTGATGGGCATTTTCCTGGCGGCCCAGGGTATAAGTATGCCCATCTGTCATGGTAAAACTTTCACAAATTCTGTCAGCCTGGGTTTTCCCAATTACCAGGTCTTCCCAGCCTTTGGTGGCATCAATTGCGGGGGTTATTTCATTGGCTGCTTAGAACTGAGGAAGCTCAAATTCCCTGGTCAGGTTGTGGGATTGGCTGCCTCTGGGTGGCCCGCGTTCTATGAGAAAATTCTCTGTTTTGCCTTCTGTGCGGGCCCAAGTTATTTTGGAATCAGTGGCTGGGCCTGCCCGTTGATTGGCTGTCTTATCAGAAGCCCCCATTGTGGATAGTATTGGCGTAGGTACATTTGGTTCATCAAGCTTAAAAGGATTTTCCAAAGTCAAATCCTGTTCTGATTTGAGCCCAAAAAACTTCGGGCGGCCGGCCCTGCAGGCTGGCGGCCCATGAGATGCTGGGGTTCAAGTTTTGTAGTTGGGGATTTTTGATAAGCATAGTTGATAAGAGTTTGTCACTTGTGACAATTATTAAAACAAAAACCAGAGAGAAAGCAAAAACTTTAATCTTAATATAAAATCTAAATCAATCCAAGGTTCCCAGTTCTTAATCAAACACACCAGCAGCATAAACATCATTAAATTAATGAATAATGGCTCCAAAAGCATTAAATTATCAAAACCAACCAATCAGGATAAGATAAAATGCAGCACATAATCTAAAAAGAAACCAGGGGCTTCAAGGGACCAATCATATCAAGAAATTTGCCCAATACAAGGAAATAACCCACATCCAAGCCAAGAAACCACCCCAGGCCAAAGCAAGTTACCAAATTGCAGCCCACATGTCAGAACCAACTTTACTTCTTCTTGCATTGCAGGCTACAGCCTACTGCAGTCCTGTAAGGCAATACTTTCTCACCACTATTGCAGGATCTTTTGGTAACCACTTTGTTCCTCCCTCATCTTCACTCAGTATTTAAGCTGATTATTCTGTCAGGGCCCAGAATGCCCTGGACAATCAACTAGCCTCTCTGGAAATAGTACAACCAGCTGTTTGGAAAACTTTAACAACTGCCTACCAGAGGGAAACCCCTCCTTTCAGATAATAAATGGCCTGGGATTTGATAGGCCCACAAGCCTGGAATCCCTGGCATTGAATCTAATAACAAATTTGGGGCCATTTACTATTGGTAAATGGTACATTGGGAGGGCAATTGTTTGATTGTGCAATTGGCCGCTTGATTGCTTGCAGGATCTATTAATAGCTGTGGCACCTTGGATTTCTGCAGACAAAGAAAGGTTCCTGTTATGCCAGCCAATGCCCATCCATCCCCAGGCTCAGGTGCGCAAATTCCTGGAAAAATTGCAAGTATTACTGAAATTGATGCCATCAGATCTCTGGTGGCACAAAAGGCTACACATTCATAAGTAAGTATAAGTAGTGAGGAGGAAAACTCCTCCTCACTGTTGAAATCATAAAATAAAAGATTTTATGCCCAGGGCCCATTATTTTCTTACAGGAATTATCTATTTTTGCACCAATATAATTATTCTGTTTGCATCTATTTATGAATCTACTACACAATATAACTGTAACTATCTGTTTCCTCCTGGTTCAGCTCCTGTCACTTTGGTTAAGCCACCTTGCACCCTTGACTTGGTGTTCTTCCACCCTCACCACCTGGGTCTTCCTCCTGGTCACTCTAGAGTGTCAATTCCGCCTACCATGAAGGAGATTCCTTTAACTCCCCCCTGCCCAATGTGCCTCCTGCTCAGGATTTCAGCAAGTTGGGGTTTGTTTATATCACAGTATTGGGGATGGCCAACCAGGTTGTGCCCCATACTAGGAGTTGGTGTCCCCTAGCTACAGCAGTGAACTAACTGGTCAGAATCACACCTATTGTGTATATGGCCTTCCAGGCCCAGCCTGCCTCCCCTGCGGGAGTCCAGCCAGACTCTGGTATGGGCTGTGACACCGGGCTTCACTAATTTCATTGTGCTGGATAATTTTAGCCTCCATAAGGTGGCGGGTATTCTTGAGGAATTTCCAATGATTGATACAGGCATTGCAGTGGGCCCCCATCAATTAGCCACATCCAATTTGCGCCTTCTCTTTCTCCCTGCTTATTTGCCCTTCCTAAATCCCATTGAGGAGGTCTTTGGGTGGCTCAAGAAAGCCTCAAGTGTGGGACCCCAACTGGGACCAAGGACCTCTTTGATTTGCTGCAGGCTGGGATCCACACTCTTCCAGCTGAGACCGTGGCCAAATTCTATGGCCACGCTGATTTGTTCATCCTTGTGTGCCTTGCCCAACAGCCAATCAATTAAAGGCTTAATGTTTCCAACTTTTTATGTTATTTAATTTACTCTTTTATATTTACGTATTAGTGTTTTATATTTGGATTACTCCAAGTCAGCAATTCCATACAGCACATCATTGATACAGAAATTAAAAATTTAAATTGTAAATTAACTATATCTATTATATTCAGTGATGGCTATCTCAAATATTTAAAATCCAATATGATAATTATATGGATTGTCACTCCTGTCAATTACATATAAAAAAAGATAAAAAATAAAAGTGCTCAAGTTAGAAGTGATTTTATTAACATACATTGAAATGCTTTTATGAGAAGCTTCTCTGGGATTCTTCTGTTTTTTAATAGTTTTCTATTCTAAAAGAGCTATTTGAAATTAAATATAAAAAAGTAATAATTAAAATTCAAATGTAAATTTAATTGTGGAATGATATTTTTATTAGGTGCATCTATAGTTTGTTCTTTGGTATGTACCCACCTGGCAATGGAGGTGGCACACAACCTCCACTGCCACACTGTAGACAATGGATACACCCTGATTAAAATACTCCCGCCTGCTGGTGGAAGGCAGTAGGTTCAGGTGGGAGTGAAGCAGAAGCTTTTTGGGTGGGGCTGAAAACCCATAGATGCCAGCCAGGGCAAGTGCATCTTGTATCACATAGTCAACCAGGTTGTATCCAGGGGGACCTTCTTCCCATCCAGGGAGAGCCTGGCCTTGTTGATCCTGGGAAGGACCCCAGACAGGTCCTCTAAGCTGGCGCCCATTTTGAAGTAGAAGAGATACTCAAGGTAAACAATAATATGAAGTCTTTGTCCAGCAAAGGCTTCTGTAAACTTGCAGAGTTTATTATAGACCGCGCTTATCTTCTTGTTGTGCTTTGTCTTGGTAAACATGAGCTCCATAGCTGCTGGGATCCCCGTCTTGTCAGCACTCCAGGCCAGCCTGAAGTCAGCAAGGAGGATTTTGGTCTTCTTCACAGCTGTTGCATATGCAACATCCAACTTTCCTACTGCTTGCCCAAAGTTTTCCAGAAAGTAAGATAGGATATGCTTCACCAGGAAGCAGAAGCAAGCAGCCACATGGGGCTGGCCTATCTCTGGTATGTTCTTGAATGAGAGCGTCTCCAGGACGTCCCAAACAAGCTCAATAGAGTTTAAACAGTAAACTTCACTGAGAGATCCTGGGTCAAGGCAGATCATTTGGGCATCCTTTTAGGCAGTAACTGCCCACTCAGATGCCACTTCAGCATGTGTAAGCCTGGCTAGCGCTTCCTGTAAGAGAGGGTGGCTAAACTAACTAAGTTTGGCTCCCATCCCGGCAAAGCAAACCACCAGGATGCTGCCCAGTGGAGGACTGGGACGGCTGCTCAAAGGAGGACACAGAGAGGACACAGGGGATAGCTGAGGGAATTGTGTGTTCAATCCCATCAGTACCAAACCAGTGAGCAACCAGGGTGTATGGGTGGGAGCAGGAGGCACCACCACAGGGGCCAGGAGGGGTACCAAGTTGTCCTTCTCCAGGCTGAAGAGGGAAGGCACTGACATCTCCTCATCCACAGGAATGGGCAAGGCATAGTCCATGGCACTCAAATCTAGGTTGTCACAAGTCAAGCTCTTGACTAAGACCTCTCCAGAGGATAAAAGACCACTGGGTAGATTAAAGAGGCCAGAGGGATTGTCTCCCACAAGGCAAGCAGAAGAGGAAATTTTCAACCACAAATCCAGAGACGTTGACCACAGGAGGAGTAGAAATGGAGCCAAGGAAAATACCACAAACTTCAAAACAGGGAGTATCATAGTTATGATCTCCACAAAATTTAGATGAGGTTAGTGGGGTCTCTTGAACTTCAACCAGTAAAATTGGAACAAATAGGGGGACCCACAAGCAAGAAACCAGGCAGGAAGCAGCAGAGAGTTTCCAGTGAGCTTGGCAACAGGCTTGGGTGGGTGGATAATGAAAAGCAGGTTTGAAAACAAAGGAAATCAAAGAAAATTCAAAATAAAAATAGATTTTATATTGAAAATTAATTAAAATTTTAGATTCAAGAGCTACTTTCAAAAGCAAAAGTGTAACTAAGCAACAAGTATATGCCAAAGCTTCTTCTGAAGGTCCCAGAAGAGATGCTGGGTTTGAAGCAGGTTGACACAGGGTAAGGTTTAAAGGAACAACTAACACTTTAATCTCTAGATGATAGGAACTCAAAACAGAGTTTCCAACCAAAACTATACTTTAAAAGAAGTGCAATAAGTTCCGAAGCTTTTAATAATATTGGAAAATAGACAATCAGGAGACTGGAGGTCCCCTTGCTGTGTAAAAAGGAAGTTGTTGCAGGGGAAGGAATCACATGACTGCAGGACTTGAATCCAATTGGCTGGAGGAGAAATTTTGTTGGTCAGGGCCAGGGAGACTGGAGAATTTCATCTTAATTTCCGCGGTGCTACCTGATTGGCTAGAGGGACTCCCAGGCATATGGAAATCATCTGGTTTTTTGAGCGCCAATGTGGCTTCCCTTGATTGGGTAGATCTGATAGTTTTCAAAAGTGGGCAACACCAGGCCAACAAGTGATACAAATTAACCAACATTTCTTCCCAGGAGGGAGCAACCAAAGGCAATGGATCTGCAGGATAGGCCAGCACAAATCTCTTGTCAACTGTGTGTGCCAAATCCCCTAAAGAATTAAGGGGTTTGGCTGATATTTTTGGGCCTTTCTTAGTGTGTCTGGGGAAAATAGTGTGATCCAATGCCAAGGGTGGCATTGAATTTACACTTCCCTTGTTATTTAGAAGGTCCCATGGATGTGGTCCTAAGCTTGCGCACAACAGGAGGAGATAAGGCCAGCTGCCTTGCCACATGCGTAGCATAGCTTGCATAAAACATGGCAGAGACAAAATGGACTGAGACCTGGTGTAGTTTGCTGTCAATATTTTCTAAAAAAAACAGGTAAGTATTTTGAATTTTTTATTGATTTGATTATTAGGTTACCTTCTACAGGCTCCTCCTTACTGGTAGCTTTGGCAGGCTTAGCCATTATTGGAGCAAGAAGTTGGGCTGGCAATTTGCTGTCCTCTGTTATTGCTTGCTTGGCAGGTTTGAGGTGGGCATACATCTCAGGGTTGTTGACCCAGACAGAGCAGAAAGGGCAAAGGAATTAAATTGTAAGCCCTCCACAACTTTTTTCTGAATGTTGAGAAGACGCTTAATTGTCTTCTTGAGTGTGTCAGGAATCTTGGTCATCAAGGCCTTTGCTGATACCTTGCCAATTTTGTCCCCTTCAAGGACAGCGGACTTCACTTTGGCTTTGACCTTGTGGTCAATTTCCTTAATCTTGGAAATTGCCAAGTCAAGATCCTTCAAAATCTTTTCCAATTATCTCATATAGTTTTTCACAAACCTTTCCATATGTTTTTATAGCTTTCACCTCAATAACATCTGTGTTACTCTGATATTACTGCCTCTTTATTTATACCTATTTGTTTTCCCATTTACTACAACATCCCATCTTTTTACCCAATGAGTAAATGTTTTACGCTTATTTCATTATGTGTTGTTTTCTTTGTGTTGGAATTGCTTCCATAATTGCAGTATTATTTTAGCTCTTTACACAGCCCCTTGTGAAAATATTAACAACTGTTTGGGGATCAGTTAAATTTAAACTAGAAAGTTATAAGTTTATTGTGTTTAGATAAAGCTGTTGCTGATCTGAATTCCAAACCTTAATTATAAACTTTAAGCCAATCAGGAGCCAAGTGAGAAAGTGATTGTTATGATATAAAGGATCATTCAATAATTCTTTGATGCATGTGTGTTAATTAATCTGATTGGCTGGATGTTTTACACTTTGTGCGCCATTGTTGCTGTGGCAAGTTGTTTGTGGACTAGTGCTAACCTAGCAGCTTATTAGGCACTAGTCCACAAACAACTTGCTACAGCAACAATGGCGCACAAAATGTAAAACATCCAGCCAATCAGATTAATTAACGCACATGCATCAAAGAATTATTGAATGACCCTTTATATCACAACAATCACTTTTTCACTTGGCTCCTGATTGGCTTAAAGTCTATAAGTAAGGTTTGGAATTCAAATCAGAAACAGATTTATCTAAACACAATAAACTTATAACTTTCTAGTTTAAATTTAACTGATCCCCAAACAGTTGTTAATATTTTCACAAGGGGCTGTGTAAAGAGCTAAAACAATACTGCAATTATGGAAGAAATGCCAACAAAAAGCAAACAACAAATATTGATATAAGTGTAAAACATATACAGAATGGGTAAAAAGATGGGATGTTGTAGTAAATAGGAAAACAAATAGGTATAAATAAAGAGGCAATAATATCAGAATAAAACAGAGTTTATTGGGGCAAAAGCTATAAAAATGCAAAGGTTAGGAAAAAATCATATGAGAGAATAGGAGAAGCTTCTGAAGGATCTTGACTTGGCAATCACTGAGATCAAAGAAATTGACCGCAAGGTCAAAGAGAAAGTAAAGTCAGCCGTCCTTACAGGGGAAAAGATTAACAAGGTATTGGCCAAGTTGCTTATGGCCAAGATGCCAGACACCCCCAAAACAACAATCAAACACCTTTTAAATTTCCAGAAGACCATCATGGAAGGCCTTCAGTTCAATTCCTTTGCCCTCTCTGTGCCGTCTATCTGGGTCAATGACCCCACAATGTATGCACATCTCAAGCCTGCAAAGTGCGCTATCTCAGAGGATACTAAATTGCCCGCCCAACTGCTTGCGCAAGAATGGCCAAGTCTGCTGAAGCCATCAGCAAGGAGGAAACCCAAGAAGGTAATCTAAAAAAATTAATAAAATTCCTAAATTCATACCTGTTTTTTTAGAAAATATTGACGGCAAAATCCCCCAGGTCCTGGTCCCCTTTGTCCTCACCACATTTTACACCAATTATTCCAATTACGTGGCCAAGCAGCTGTTTTTGACCCCCTCTTTGTGCAGGAGCTTGAAGACAGGATTCACAGGACCTTCCTAATGTCAAGGGAGACATTAGACGGGCTGACACACGGCAATGGGCATCTGAGTTGGCAGTTACTGCCTAAAAGTCTAAGGTCTCATAGTTTGTGGTAGATGATTGTAAACTAAAGCTTTAATACCACTTATATTTATGTTGGTCAAATACAAAAAAGTAGGTAAGGTTTGTATTAACAACTGGACCAGGGCTCCTAGAAGCTTGTAGAAAGTAAAATAAGGGCTGAGACAATTGATTAATCCTAAGAAGATAAAGTAGAATCCAGTCTTAATGACTGAAGACTTGGTCAAGAAATCAATTTCTAAATCAGGGAATTGCT
Organism: Entomophthora muscae; assembly: GCA_014839935.2. Taxonomy (NCBI): domain Eukaryota; kingdom Fungi; phylum Entomophthoromycota; class Entomophthoromycetes; order Entomophthorales; family Entomophthoraceae; genus Entomophthora; species Entomophthora muscae. The sequence goes on along the minus strand of QTSX02004980.1, from coordinate 708,187 downwards.
CACCACTAGCTGGAGGATTAAAACTATCAATAATTAAATTGTGTGTATTATTATAGAAACTACCTAACTGATGAAATAGAAAATCAAAAGGAATCATAATATCAAAAGTAAAAGTTAAAACTAGATTGGAAAGGAAAACACAACCCACAAAACCTAACAAGTACCTTTTTTGAGGTGCAAGTCAAACAATCTCAACTTACTGTTAAGATTGGAAGATCAAGCCTTTTTATTTAGCTTGGTAGTGAGGTGCAGAATTGAGGTGAGTAATTTAAACCAAGATTGGTTAATAATATAGTGAGGAGAACAGAAAAACCAAAGCACATGTCTTTGTGGTTTAAACTTAATAAGTTAACACCAAGTAAAGGAGAAATGGCAGGGAAAAGTGACTGTTTAGCAGGAGGTAGTAAAAGCAAAGGCAAAAGGCAGGAGAGCAGGAAAAACCTGGTCCAAAGATGCTGGCGTAAGCGGTAGAGCAAAAAGGTAATTTAACTTCAGACTTGAGTTCTTAACTAATTGTTTTAAGGTCCGTGGTTCAAAAATTGTCCAGGACAAACAAGGTAAGCTTCAAACTTTAAATTAACTGTTAAAATAGAAGCAATATTGCCAGATTTGAAAAGGATAATGATAGGGGATATGTCTGAAATAAAAGATGAGCCAAGAAATAACCCAATTCTTTTCAGAATTAAATAATGAAATCCAAGTAGATACTAGCAGCTAAAGTTAGAAAGGAGGATCCTGACAACAAGGATGCCCAGTTGGTCTGCCTTGACCCAGTATCCCTAAGTGGAGTTTACTGTGTAAACTCCATTGAGCTTATTTGGGACAACCTGGAGACGCTCCCATTCAAGAATATACCAGAGATGGGCCAGGTGCATGCGGCTGCTTGCTTCTGCTTCCTGGTGGAGCACACACTCTCTTACTATGAGAATTGGGGAGCAGGTTAGTAGGAAATAAAAACATGCTATCAACCATAATATAAATCATGTTTTAGCAACCACCAAAAGGTTGTCACTAACAATTCACGGGAGGCCAAAGGGGGGGAAGGAATCAACTGAACACCAAAAGAAACAGCCAAAACCAAATGGCCAGATTAGACTAACAAATTTTGAGCTTTATTAGAGTAGAGAATGATGAAGCAAAGTCTTTTACAACTCTTGCATTCATTTAAAGGAAGGGGATGTAATTTGGATGGGAAGTTGAATGTCCAAATCTGACTGACCAATGATATGAGGGAATATGGATGTATCTCTTGAGGCAGGAAAATCAGAAAAAATTCAAATGGACAAAATCAAAGGAAAAACTGACTCAACTAAAAATTGGGAAACCTGTCTTGAATGCAATTACCACTGCTCCTAGCTGCTCTTACACATGATATTTAACCAGATGTGTCTCTTGGGTGGGTTAGGTGGGGGCATTTTCAAACTAATTCTAAAATTAATAGTGTGAGGACCTTTCTTGGGGTTTTTTCAGTAAATCTTTAGGAAATATCCAGGAGTAAGTTGGCAGAGATCCCCAAGCATTTGGTAAGGATTGAAGTAGAGGCCCAAGGTAGAGGCATAACTTTACACTTACCTGATGAAGATTTTTGGGTGTGCAGTGTTAAAATTGGCTGTTGCAGATACAACAGCCGTCAAGAAAACAAAAATCCTCCTGGCAGACTTTGGGCTGGCCTGGAGGGCAACAGTGGCAAAATCAACTGTAGGGATGTAAAAGTGAGAATTCAAAAGTGATAATCTAAAAGTGGCCATGTTGACACTTTTAAAATTAAATTAAAACAGCTCATCTGAAATTAAAATTTATTATGGTCATATAAAATACTTTTTATTCATTCTCTCAACTAAAAAAGTCAAGAAAAAGTAATCACTTTATTATAAAAAGCAATTTTAAAAATTTAAAAAGTGTCAACATGGCCACTTTTAGATTCTCACTTTTGAATTCTCACTTTTACATCCCTACAGTTGATTTTGCCACTGTTGCCGCCTGGAGTGCCAATGAGACAAGGCTCCCTCTGGCAATGGAGCTTCCCTTTGCAAAGACCAAACACAAAAAGAAAATTAGTGTTGTATACAACAAACTCTGCAACTTTACTAAAGCCTTTGCTGGACAAAGGCTTCATCTCATTGTTTACCTTGGATATATTTTCTTCTTTGACATGGGCGCCAGTGTAGAGGGTCTGGACGGGGCCCTTCTTGGTATCAAAAAGACCAGGCTCTCTCTGGATGAGAGGAAGGTCCTCCTGGGATATGCCTTAGTAGATCATGTGATCCAGGACGCCCTGGTCCTGGCTGGAATTTATAGGGTTGCAGCCCCACCTGAAAGGCTGCTGCCTTACTCCCATCTTAACATCCTTTCTTTTACTAGCAGGTGGGAGTATTTTAACCAAGGTGTATTCACTGTCTACAGTGTTGCGGTGGAGGTTGTGTGACACCTCTATTGTTGGGTGGGTACTTACAGAAGAGCCTACTTTAGGTGCACCTAAAAAAATATCATTCCACAATTAAATTTACATTTAAATTTTAACTACTACTTTTTTATATTCAATTTCAAATAGCTGTTTTACAATAGCAAGCTATTAAAAAACAAAAGAATCTTAAAGAAGGTCTTTATAAAGAAATAATAATATTTATTTATTAAAAATCACATATAACTTGAGCGCTTTATATTTAATTTTTTGGTTTCTTTTTACATTTTTTGACAGAAGTGACATTTTTATATAATTATTGTATTTTGGAATTAAATATTTTGGATTTTCACCACAGAATACAACAAAAAACTTAATTTGCAATAAAAAATATTAGGCATCTGAACCAGTTGTGCTGTTCTATAGAATTTTGGGCTTGGAAGCTTCTAAATATAATATGATAATCCATAAATATAAAATAGTAAATTAGATAATATAAAAAATAATCAAAAAAGCTAAGAATTTAATTGATTAGCAGCTTGGCTAGGCACACAGGGATGAAAAAATCAGCATGGCCATAGAATTTGGCCACAGTCTTAGCTGGGAGGATGTGGATCCCAGCCTGCAGCAAATTAAAGAGGTCCTTGGTCCCAGTTGGGGTTCCTTGCTTGACGACTTGCTTGAGCCACCCAAAGACTTCTTTGATGGGATTTAGGGAGGGCAAATAGGCTGGGAGGAAGAGAAGGCGTAAATTTGCTGTAGCCAATTGATGGGGGCCAACTGCAATGCCTGTATCAATCATTGGAAATTCTTTGAGAATATCTGCCACCTTGTGGAGTCCAACATTATCCAACACAATGGTGTTGGTGAAGCTGAGCTTGTGCACCTCAGGTGCTCCTGGACCAATTGGAAAAAGGATAAGAAGGTCCTGCTATTGTGAGAACTCAATATCATTTGATAAAGCTCCATCCCCTTTGGACCAAGGAGAGCCACCATTGAATATGCTGTGGCGCAGACTGCAGCACACCGAGTACCCTGTAATTAGAGCCTTTTGGGACATAGCCATACTCATTACAAATTGACAAAGCAAATGATGATTTTTCAATATAATAAAATCTGATGGTCTCCTTGGCTTTGAGGGAAGTGTACGCCTCAGTGTATTTTTTCCGGGTCTCAATATTGGTTGGGCTGTTTCTGTTATAGGGAGATACCCCAAGTTTTTTCCACAAAAATTGCAGACCCTTCACCAGATGATAATAAAAAAATGGAAGCCTCAACCCCAAAAGTGGACTTGATCATTGCCTGTATATTTTCCAGTTCAAGATGGCAGTCTCAGGTTATCCACTGGCAGGTTTTCTATTTGTGCTCCTTGGTGAGCATTGTGGAAACTTGTGTTGTAACTGTGCTGTTTTAGCAGGGTTACAAGGGGGAAAATATTTGGAAACTAGACAATTATCTTTATTGAGAGATAGAGATTATATAGTCATAGAGAATCAATGGATAGCAGGAACAAGATTATTGATCACATGGTTGGATGGAAGAAGGGGGTGGCTTGATCCTGGTAATGAGTCAAGCGCCAAAACAAGGTATCCATTGTAAGGGATCATCATCTGTTCATGTTGATGGATTTGGTAATTTGAGTTGACTTCCTGGTTTGACTACAGGTTACTGGGAAGTCAGATTGTGGGTCATAAACCCACTTGGTTGGAACCTTGCTGGCGGGTTGAGCCTGCAGTTTTGACACTTGCAAGGATTTTTCCGCAGCAAGAACTCAGCCAGTATTGATAAATTTGTTGAAAGTTTTACTGGCATACTTGAGATCCACCCTAACAAGAGCCGCAGATGCCTTGTAGTCACCAGATTCCCACATAAGCGGGAAAATGATGATGTGCTTGATGTCAGGAATGCGCTTCTGGGCAGCCTTAGTGGGTTCAGATGAGACAGGATCCTGCTCAGGGACAGGTACACAAGACATGGCACCTTGATGTAGAACACAGCTCCTTCTTGAGCGCTAGCTACCCCTCTATAGTACTATAGAACTTGGGCTTGTGTTTTTTCCTGGCTACCATCACTGACGTAGGGCTCATAGCTAGTGTCAAGTATGGGCTTAACTTTCTCCATCATGGCTGACGGGACCAACTCTTGGCAGTACACAGCTTCAAACACATACAAGGTAAGTTTGATCTCCCTGTTTTTGAATTTCTTGGTGGTGGTAGCCTTGGGGAGCTTCCAGGTCAGCTTGGGAACCCAAGGGTTGATGCTCTGCACCCTAGAAGCTTGTGCTCCTTGAACCAGCTGTGTTAGTGCAGCATCACTATTAAACTCTCCTCTCGTAAGAGAGGGGGACTAAACTAACTAAGTTTGGATCCCATCCTGGTGAGATGAAACACCAGGATGTCACCCAGTGAAACACTGGGACGGCCACTCTAAGGGGGGACCAGAGGGAAGATACTGGGGATAGTTGAGGGAAGTAGGCATTGAGTCCCATAACATGAGCCCGGTGAGCAACCATGGTTCACAAGAGAGGACTAGGGAGGGGACCTCAGGTAACCGCAGGAGAATCAGATTGGTGTTCTCCTGTGGAATAGGAGAGGGGGAAACAGCTTCATCTGCAGCGGGGTTGGGCAATATGGGATCAGTGGAGTGAAAGTCTAAGTCATCACAAGTTAGACTCTTGACCAGGGCCTCTCCTGAGACAAGAAGACCACCCAGGAAGTGTAGGTGACTAGAAAGATCATCTTTTACAAGACAGGCAGAGGAGGAGAGGTGATTCCACAAATTGGGAGAAGTGGACCTATTGTGAATGCCTTCATTCACCATGTTTTGATTTTACCTTTGATGGGTTATTTCAAGGACAAATATCTCTCTTTTGCTTTCATCCTTTGAAATAAGTCTGTATCCAAAATGGGAAATACAATTGTTTGGTTTCCTGATTTTGCGCAACTCACTTGCCCCACTCATGCTTGTGGCAAGTGATAATACTGTCCATGTACTGTTTTGTGGTAAAGCTACACAGTATATATTCTCAATTTTTATACCCAATAAAATTTAAGTTATATTCACATTTTTATCTTTGTGTCTACCAGTACTTTGGCGCCTCTCTCTAGCCACAACTAGTAGAGATTATTCATTCAGGGCCACAAGGTAATTGTATAGCCTTCCCTGCCATTCTAACCAAGACTTAGTACAAATCCAATCCTAAGGTTAGGATTTCCCGTTGTGACTCTGTGCTGCGCCTCAGATCACAACAAAAATGGTGCTCACCACAGGGGCTGTAAGCCCCTTGGTTACCCCTTTTGCAACCACGTTTTCAGGACCTTTGCCTCCTCTTATACAAGAGACGACTTCACCTGAAATTACCAGTCCTCCTATTGAGAAAGACATCACAGACCCGCCTATTGTCCCTGCTATACTGAACCTTGGGAATGGTCCCCGCCTAGTGGCCTACCCTTTTGTCAGGAATTACTTCCCTGACAACAGTTATTCAATAGTTGAAGACTTATTCCAACTTCCAAATTTGGATGATCTAGGTTACTGCAACTCAATTAATTGTCAATTAATTGTTCCTATGCCCCACAGTGATGCAGATGCAAGTAAAACCTGCAAGGAACTCAGTACTATCATGCATCTAAAATTAGCCTGTATCATGATTCCTGCCCCTGCATGTGAGGCATTACATCTGGGTTTCAAACTCATCAAGTCTGTACTCCAAATTTCACCCCCCTAGTATAAAAACTCTCATCCCAATCCCAAGTTATTTGTTCAATTAACATTTATTTCTACAATAAAGCAATCTTGCCCTATTATTCATTTGAGTGTTTAATAGTACCTCCTAGTCCAGATGATTGGAATCCCTTATTTGTGGACCGTAGTCACCATCTGGCTCTCCTTGTTCCTGCCTTATATCCTGTCTCAGGGGCCAGCTACCTTGTACTTTCCTGGTCCTTGCCCAACCCCTACCCTACAGCTTGAAGAGCTATCTCCTGTTGTAGAGAGTAATGGACCCTTGTTTGATTCCCCAACTGTATTCTTCTCTATAAAGAGGTTCCCTTACAGTTTAATCAAACCACTACTGGATCTTTGCCTTAAAGATCCAGGCCAGATTGTAGTCTTTGGTTTTATCACCTCCCCATCTTTAGTCCAATCTACCATTATTCTTGTGTTATACGCATTCAGTTGCTACCTTTTACTTTCCATAGGAACGATTATTTTTGGTTGCCTATCCGTTCAGTCCACATCAAATATTCAGAATCCACCATCCAATCATGAATCCACTACCCTACCACTAGTTTTGGATAATCCATTGCCCAGTTGCTTTATATTTATACCTTTGACCCTGTTAAACCTTCCCAGTGTTTAATATGCTACAAATATAATCTCAAGGTATTAATGCAAATTCCATCCTTGCTCCAAAAAGAATTCCATTTTCTCTTGCCTAAGTCCTCCAAGAATTGTCCTTCTGATAAGCCTTCCTCTGGTTGTATACTTATATGCAAACTCTTGTCCAGTTACCTTGAAACTCAAAAATTTGATTCTGTTAAGTCTTCTAAGACTTTAATGTGCTACAAATTTGAGTACAAGACATACCAGTTAGTACCCGCTTCAACTCAAGAGATATACCTGTTTTACCCGCCTAAGTACTTCCAAACTTGTCTTCAGACCATCCGGTCTTGCTCCCAAAGCCGTGTTGTTATTCAACTTGGATCGGAAAAGCCTGAAGCCAAGCAGCTTAACTTTGTTGAATTGGTTCTTGCCGGAAAGCCTATCTTAAATAATTATGTCAAAAGATCAAAACAAGATAATCTCAAGCCCACAAAGGTTCCAGTTCCAGGAAGTAATCCAAAGCACCAGCTTGTCCCCAGTACGCCAGCAACCTGTTTTAGTCAATGGTTTAGTCAATATTACCTCAATTTCCGCTGCCATTGTATTCAGAAACCACAGGACTATCACCAAGGAAACCCCATTAATAAGCAAGGATCAAATCAGCAGATACCCGACCTGAATCTTAAACCTGTGCATAAATATAATGCAAATGTGGTGAAGCAACTGTATGACGTCAAACCAATCAAATGGTACTACACATCTGAGATTCTTATGCCTAAACTCAAGCATGAGTATGGTGGTGAAACCCGCATCAGTCCTAGATCAAATCAGTGAAGATACGGCTCAGATCTTAAACCACTGCATGAAAGCAATGCATCAGTGGCGCATCTCCCAAATCATATCACTTTAAATGACTGGATTGACACCGCCAAGAGTGTTGCACCTCAACTGAGCTATGAATTGCCCCAGCTAGACTCTAAGTTACAACTCCCTAATGATACACGACCAGGGTACTTGTGTGAAGACTGGCCCACAATCAAAAAGTCAGAGGCTATTGTATTCTCATCCTATGACGTCAAACCAAGAAAATGCCATTATATATTCGAAATTATGATGCATAATGTCAACCATGAGTACTGGGATGAAACCTACACCTGTCCAACGCCAAAGAAGCAGGAATTCGAACCAATTGTCAATCATTGCCTCAAAAACGATGAAACCACTATGAAGCAGCCAAATGGAATCAAATCAACATATTGGGCCTGCACATTTGAAATTCCTAGGCCTAAAGTTATTCATAAGTATTGTGTTGAAACCTGTGTTGTTCCTAGCTCAAATAATTGAATAGTTGATTTAATTATTTCTAGTTTGCCTAAAACCATTGCAGTTATGATAAACCATCTAAGAGTCACCAAATCAAACTGTTGGTACTAAAAACCTGAAATTCTTATAACTAAGGTCAAGTATGAAAAAATAATGTGGAGGGCGTTCTTAGAGGAGGATAATGTCAGGAATCACTTCCCTGACAACAGTTATCCAATAGTTGAAGAGCTATTTCAACTTCAAAATTTGGATGATCTAGGTTACTGCAACTCAATTAATTGTCAATTAATTGTTCCTATGCCCCACAGTGATGCAGATGCAAGTAAAACCTGCAAGGAACTCAGTACTATCATGCATCTAAAATTATCCTGTATCATGATTCCTGCCCCTGCATGTGAGGCATTACATCTGGGTTTCAAACTCATCAAGTCTGTACTCCAAATTTCACCCCCCTAGTATAAAAACTCCCATCCCAATCCCAAGTTATTTGTTCAATTAACATTTATTTCTACAATAAAGCAATCTTGCCCTATTATTCATTTGAGTGTTTAATAGTACCTCCTAGTCCAGATGATTGGAATCCCTTATTTGTGGACCGTAGTCACCATCTGGCTCTCCTTGTTCCTGCCTTATATCCTGTCTCAGGGGCCAGCTACCTTGTGCTTTCCTGGTCCTTGCCCAACTTCTACCCTACAGCTTGAAGAGCTATCTTCTGTTGTAGAGAGTAATAGACCCTTGTTTGATTCCCCAGCTGTATTCTCCTCTATAAAGAGGGTCCCTTACACCTTTGGGTACCCCTGACTTAGAACAAGTCATGGCAGTAGCCCTTGGGATAGCCTGTGACAGAGCCATCCCTTGCCTCCAACTACAGTTCAGTCAAGTGGAATACTAAAAGTTGATTGTGGCTCCACAATTTCCACAACATCTCCTCTCAGCAGCCGGTTCTGCTGAGTATCTATTGTCTTCCTTTGTGCAACCTGCCTTAGCCCACCATCAAATGGTGTTAGGGCTCCACATTCAGGAGATTTCATCTCTACAAGCAGCTGTTACTCATCACTGGGAGAAATTTGCTGCTTGCCAGCAGTGGATTCACTCTCTGTTTTCCTTGGTATCAGACAATCAGCACAATTCTGTCACCTCCCAGACCTGCTTAGTTAATTCCATTGAGCAAATGCGCCAGTCCATCCCTGAATATGCCAGGGAGCGTCTACATGAGTTTGACCAGTTGGAATAGCCCTGACAAATCCAAGTAGATTCCACCCTGAACACCTATATCACCAATTTCAAAAAAATTGTGCAGCAGCTTAATGTGTCTAGCGCTTACTCCTTTGAGCAGCTGCAACAGGTAGCAGAACTTGCTGCAAAGACCTCTGTGAGCTCAGTGAAGAATTTGATAAACAAAGGGTTGTCACTGCCGCTGCTATTGTCAAGCTCCAGACTCAAGTAAATGAATTATCTACGCCCAAGCCAGATGCTCTGCCTTCTCCCCCATCTGACAATTTGGTGGATAGAGAGCAGGGACTATGGGATGCCATTTGAGAGCTACAAGCATCTACCTGCATTCAAGGTCGCCCTACTGAAGCATCTCATCCTGATCCTCAGGTGCTTGCATTGACAACTCAAGTTGCTGAGCTACAGCAAGAAGTTGCTGCCCTACGCAAAATGGTGGTGACTGCTGCTAGTCCAGTTGGAGTTGTCAATGAAGATGGCTGCTGCCCTGGCCTGTCAGGAGCCCCTCAAATCCAATGTGCTAGAGAGTTGATTGCTCTAGCTAATGAGGTGGACCATTTGAAACAAGACCACACCAAACTTGACAGGGACGTGCAAGAAATGAGTGAATTGATTGACTCAGTAAATGACAGGTTTGCCCCTTGCCTCTCAGGGGGGCCTTCCCTTACCTTCTGGCTGGCCGAGCTTTCCTGGGTAGTAACAACACAGGCCCAACACCTAGATGTTACTGAGCGGCAGACTACCCTAGCTAATAATACGGGTACCTGCACTGCTGAGACCCTGACTACCCTTGAAGAAAGTGTTTGCCAGCTGTGGGCCAGACAGCCCCCCTCCAAGTCTGAAGCAGAGTTCTCCCTGCGCATAAATGTACTTGATAGCAACAATGATGTTCCTACTCCAGAAGCACACTCCAAACCCACTTTTAAGAAAGTCTTTGACCCCAAAACTTCTACTATTGCAGCTTTTCTAAATATCTATGAAACTGCCATGAGAAGAGCCTCTGATGAGGTTAAGAAGGGACACATTCTAACCTGTCTGCACCCAACCTGCCAAGAGGTGGTAGTGCCAGAGCTGCCCACCATTGAGACTTGAGAATATATGAAGCAGCTTCTGATTGATGAGTTTGTGTCAGGGACCCACTTTGCAGGGAATAAACTTCCCAGCTGATGGGCCAAGGCCCCTACATTTAATCCTGCTATGACCAAACCAATAGGAACCGTGATCATTGCAAGATGCCCAAGTTGTCCTAGATAGGCAAACCTTCCAAACATAGAACTGAATTGCCCTAGTAGATAGTAGCCCACCAAGTACGTCAAGAGGTAAAAGGAGGCGTAAGGTCTAACCAGAGTAGGTTCAGTAAGTGGGGGAGCAAATGAACGACCATAGTGAAATTTACGTCCCCAATGTCCAGAAGGATATTTGAACCATCCATTGGCAAGGGATTCCTTCTGGTGGGAATCATCTGGGGAGAAATTATACCAGTCTGTTGTTGGAGTTGGGTTTTCCAAGGTGAACACCTTGGACAAGAAGTAGGCTAGAACCCAAGATAGGAAGAGAATTTCACTCATGGCTTCAGAAAAGGAGTGTTATCAAAAGTGGGTGAGTAGCTAGAAGAGTAATAGTCTTTATTGTTGGAACAATTGGAAAGAATAAAAGGGTGAGCACTTAAATAGCCTTAAAATCAGGGCTGAGGTATTTGAGTGGAGTTTGAGGGAAATAAGAGAGGATTTTCATGAGTTTATCATGTCAAGCTTACCAATCTCAGATATTGGGTGCAATGGTTCTCAATAATAAACATTATAAGTTGATTGCATAGGAGGAGCCACACAGATCTTGTAATATACAAGCTAATTAAGCGGAGTAAGAGAGGAAGATCCAATATGATCAAGCACGGTGCTATGCCTAAAGGCAGAGAAAGCGGGTTTAAAGTGGTTCAAAAGGCTAAGATCAGCCAATCAAACGCTGAACGGTAAGTGACGTAAACCCACTTAATATTAACCTTCTTGATCTCAACAGGCTTTTTGAAAGCAAAAATCAATTGAATTGAATACTCATAAATGGTTAAATCAATGTTTGGTGATGATCCAATACTAAGGATACATTCTTTAGAAGAGTTCAGGGTTCAAATCTGGTCTACCAAGCTCCTGAGGTCAACCGTATCATTGTGCAGTGTGTTGTTTAAACTGTGTGCCTTTAAATCCTTTGAGTCTTTGTTCTGGTGCTTGCTGATAAAATTGTTGTTGTCATGTGTGTAAATAAGATTCAAGTAGTCAGGGAAAGAATCCCTGACAGTTTGGTGGCAAACTTAGTTTGGAAGTGAAGAAGGACGCCTTCATGCACATTGCTTTCAAACCTAAGGAGACTCTAGCTGAATTTGCAGATAGATTCTACATAAAAGGACAACAACTGATAATAAGCAGACAATTGATGGCCCACAAAGCTTACATGGCTTGCGCTCAAGCCCTCAAGGTTAATCAGCTTCTTTGTCTCCACTTTAAGGCCCACAAGGCTATGCTGTCCTCCATGAAAAGTATAAAGACACTGCTCCAAAATATGCATCTTACCCATTCTGGGGCAGTTGTTTGGGAAAGTCGTGCCACTTCCAACTCTGGTTGTCTTTCTGTGGCCCTTGCATCCTCACCATGAACTCAGAGAATCTTACTTGACTGTCATGTCCTGCCCCAAAGGGCAGGCTTCTTGAGATAATTAATTTATTTTTAAGTTTTACTTATGTTTTGGGTTATTTATTAATATCCAAAATTTAGGTTAAATTGTTAATAATTTAGTATTTTAAAGTACTTACCTTTGTTTCCTTGCAATTTGAGTTTGGGTTGTGTTTTTGTCACCTGCTGTCTTCCCAGCTATTCAATAGCTTATTTTTTTACTTTAAGTTAGATTTATTCTAATTTTTGCTTACCTTTTTGAAACTCCTTTTTCAAGTTGTTGCCGCTCTCCCCAGCCTCATTCTGCCTATCAACTTTGAACTGGTCTTTTGTTTTCTCCTTTTTCTTGCCCTGGTTCTCCAAACTCCCCCAGTTGCTCCTCTTCTTGGCTGCTTCCTCCCTGGTGATCATGGTCAATAGAAAAGGCTTTCTTGCTATAAATAAAGAGCTTTTGAAGAGTAGGCTTTAAGCCAAAATTCTAAGTGATTTCTTCCCCTTCAATCTTTTCAAATTTTAACTTGAGATCTTAATTTTTAATAATTTATACATTTTTATTAGTTTCATTTCAAAGTTTAGTTTTTCTTTCTTTTAAAACAGATGTAACTAGTAAGACAACAAGCCTTAGGCTTGTTGTATCCATTGTTTTCCCTTGAAGAAGTGTTCAATAGTTATATGTACCAATTTGCGGATAGAGAATATCCTAATATTGACATTCCCTTAGTTACAAATTGTTCACTATTAAATACTTTGTTTTATCTTATTTGCTTAGGGTTTTTACACTCAATCACTCCTTTTGTAACACAATATAGGTTTTTAGCAGGGTTCTGTAAGATTATCTTACAGACAGTTCCTACGTTTCTATATCTTTTAAATTTGAATCCTAATGCCTTGTATGCCCTAGTTTATAACTTTGCGTCATTATGGGCAAGACCTTACATTATTTTGGCTTCCCATGGGATTGACCCAGGCAACACTTTTTCCATCTCTTCTATTATTTTTTTAGCCTTGTTTCTCTCTATTATTATTGTAACTTTGTTATCTTTAGTAGTTTTCTTACTTGGTTGGTTATATGATAAGGTTTTTTGTAATAAGGAGGATCATACCCCCACTACTTACACCAACCAAACAGTAGTTCCCAATACCTTAGCTCATAGTTCACCACCCTCTAGTATTTTTAACACTCTAGCTTACACACAGGCCCACTTTACTGTTTATGGGTTTGAGTTCTCCACCGACTCCCAGAAGGTTCTCTACCTTGCTGAGAATCTCACTGGTCACTACAGAGATTGGTTTAGCTCCCATTAAATATGCAACCCAGGCATCCTTCAGAATTATGACCTCTTTGTCAGTTCACTCCTATCTTTCTCTGGAGAAGAAGAGGAGTCATTCACTCCCTCTGCGTCCTGGTTTGCAGGTCTCACACAAGGTTCTCTTCCACTTGGCAAATACAACCGAAAGTTTTGCTCTCTTCAGTCAAGACTACAAGCCTCTGACACTGAGGCTTGCATTTTCTACAAGATAGGCCTCAACAGATTGCTCCAGGAATTTTTGGTCCATCACAAACTCCCCAAAGAACTAGAACCTATTATCAGAGAAGTGGTTAATTGGAATCAGAAATATCTTTCTTCAAAAACACACTCTCCTTCTAACCTATCTCCTACAGCCTGGTTGTTTATCCCAGACAAGGCCTCACTTTCTCCAACCCCTCCACCTGGCACCAAGCCAAAGTCTGGGGGAGGTTTTTGCCTTACTGCTGAAGAAGTCCTTAGAAGAAGAAACAGCAACCTCTGCTCTTACTGTGGATCAAAGGATCATCTTCTACCAGCCTGACCTCTCTCCAAACGTTCCCCCTTTGCCAACAAGACCTCCTCCCTTGCTTTGCTGTCCCTCAACAACACCTTCAAGTCACCTACTGTTCTAGTGACCATTCATGGACCCTTGGGAAAGATCAAGGTGCTTGCTCTTCTTGACACTGGCGCTGATGCCAACTTTATTGAGGAGAAACTTGCTAAACTACTTGGACTCCCCGCTTTTGGATCTCTTGACGTTAAGGTGAGAAACAGTACTCTCATTGGCGCCACACCTATCATCCAACCTGTCACCATTGACTTGGAGGGCTCTCCATTCCGCGTCACGTGTAACTCTTCCCCCAACTTATCCTTTCCGTTCATCCTTGGATTCCCTTGGCTAAAAGAGTCTCTACTTAACTTTGATCACCCAAACAACAAGATATCATTTACATGCAATGATGTTGTCAAATTGTTATCCCTAGTACCTGGCACCCTTTTCTTGACCCCTCTCAAACCAAACCTGACTGCTATCTCTAGTACCATCCCAGATACTCTTTCCTCCAAGGACAAAGATGGATTACCTTATTGTTATTCTGACTTCAAGGATTGCTTTAATGAGGAGGAATGTAACCTTCTACCTCCTCATAGGCCCTACAATATTCAGATTAACCTTAAGCCAGGCACCACTCCTCCCTGGGGAAGGCTTATTCCTCTCTCTGACTCCAATAACACTCTACTAAAGAACTACATCAACAATGAACTCTCCAAGGGTTTCATCTCTTGATTGACCTCCCCATGTTCTTCTCCCATCTTCTTTTTCAGCAAATCCAATGGCTCCAAGCAACCTTGCGTAGACTATAGAGCTCTCAACGAGATCACAATCAAGGATAGATGCCCCATTCCTTCTGCTGAGGCTCTGACAGATTGCCTTGCTGGTAGTTCCATATACACCAAGATTGATCTCCAAAGTGCCTTCAATCAGATCAGAATCTCTCCTGGCCACAAATGGAAGACCTCTTTCCGTACCCTGTTTGGGTTATATGAGTACAACATGATGCCTTTTGGATTATGTAACGCTCCTTCAACTTTCCAGGCCTTAATGAATGAGGTACTTCTACCCTTCCTTAACGAGTTTGTTGTTGTCTACTTTGATGATATCCTCGTATACTCCTCTTCCATCAACGACCATGTCACCCCCGTCCGCCAAGTACTCCAGAGACTTTGAGACTACAACCTGTTTGCAAAATCTTCTAAGTGCTCATTCTTTTGCACTGAGGTTGACTTCCTTGGCTATGTTGTCACTCAAAACGGTTTTGCTGTCTCCCCTAGCAAGGTGGATGCTATTCAAAGCTGGCCTGTTCCCAAGACCCACTCACAACTTTGTGGCTTCCTTAGATTGGCAAACTATTGCCTTAAGTTTGTGGAAAATTTTTCTTCCCTAGTTTTGCCACTTACTACCCTCACTTCTCCTTCTGTTCCTTTTGTCTGGACACCTGAGGCCCATATTGCGTTTGATGCTACAAAGGCCGTCTTTGTCTCCACACCTGTCCTTCTGATGCCTGATCCTTCTAAACCCTTCTTGGTTGAGACTGATGCCAGCAACTATGCCGTTGGCGGTGTTCTCCTTCAGCTTGGGGAGGATGGGATGCAACACCCTGTTGCATACTTCTCTCAAAAACACCTTCCAGCTGAACAAAACTACCCTGTACACAACAAGGAACTTCTTGCCATCATCAAAACACTCAAGCACTGACGTCGCTACCTTGAGGGACTTGAAGAGCCTTTTCTCATTTACACCAACCATAAGAACTTGCTTTACTTCACCGAGTCACGCTGCATTTCCCAAAGACACGCTAGATGGGTACTGGAGCTGTCAAATTTCTGCTTCAAACTTGTGTACAAAAAGGGTGTACTTAATACCCTACCTGATGCTCTTAGTTGCCACCCTTCATTATCCAATGTTGACAAAGACTACAAACTCCTTAACACCAAGATGATTCTTCCACCTGAGAGCTTTCAAAACTTAATGTTATCAGTACTACAACCCCCAATATACTGAAGCAAATCCACAAATCTCAGCTTTCCAATAAGACCCTGTCTCAGATCATTGATGCTCTTACAAACAATAAGACAGTCACAAGCCCTTCATTCTCCCTGATGGATGGTGTGTTATACTTCAACAACCTTTTGGTAGTTCCTTCTCCAGATCTTCAACAGGTTCTAACTATCACGTTCCATGACTCCCTTGCTGCAGGCCACTCTGGATACAAGAAAACACACTCT
This sequence comes from Entomophthora muscae, assembly GCA_014839935.2. NCBI lineage: Eukaryota > Fungi > Entomophthoromycota > Entomophthoromycetes > Entomophthorales > Entomophthoraceae > Entomophthora > Entomophthora muscae. The sequence goes on along the minus strand of QTSX02004980.1, from coordinate 692,174 downwards.
AAACTCTACAATCACTTCTGGTGGCCGAAGATGTCCACCTTTGTCAAATTATACGTCAGCAGTTGTCTAGTTTGCCAGAGAAGCAAACACTCCACCCAGAAACCCAAGGTCTTCTATGTCCCCTTCCAGTCCCTGAAGGTCCTTGGCAGTCTGTCTCTTTGGATTATATTGTCCAGCTTCCTCAGTCCAAAGGTTTTGACGCCATACTGGTCATTGTAGATAGATTCTCAAAGCAGGCTATTTTTGCTCCCTGTAATTCTAACATCACCGCAAAGCAGACTGCTTCCCTCTTTGTCAAGTACGTCTTCATCCACCACAGTAATCCAAGAGACATTGTCTCTGACCAGGGACCACAATTCATTTCCCTGTTTTGGAAGGAGTTTATGACTCAGCTAGGTGTTCACCTTTCTCTTAGAACCTCTTATCATCCCCAGTCTGATGAGCAGACCAAACATACCAATCAGACACTAGAATGTTTCCTTTGCTGTTTTTCTAACAAACAACAAGACAATTGGGCTTCTCATTTACCTTTGGCCCAGTATTCCTACAATGCTACTCCCCATTCTTCAACCAAGATGACTCTGTTCATGGCAAATTTAGGCTACACTCCTGCCTTTGTTCCTTCTGTTGCCTCCTCGGTTCGTTCCCTGTTAGCCAAAGAGTTTCTTGTACAGCTACAACTCATCCAGAATTCCTTAAAGGAGAATCTCTCTCAGGCAATTGAGGTTTACAAGGTCCATGCCAACTGTCATTGTCAGGAGGGAAAGGGCATTCAGGTCAATAATCTCGTATATCTAAATACAAATAATCTTCCTATCAAATGGCCTTCCTGGAAACTTGGTCCACGGTTCATAGGGCCTTTTCCCGTAACAAAAAGGGTTGGGAAGGTTGCATATTGTATCCAGCTTCCTTTAGGGTATCGCATTCATGATGTCTTCCACATGTCTCTCCTCAAACTCCAGACTTCTCCTCCTCCTTCTCATCAGAACAACAAAGCACCGCCCCCTCACATGGTCCAAGGGACCCCTGAATATGAGGTCAATTGTATTATCAACCATCACTACCACTATGGTAAGCTCTAATACTTGGTTCTTTGGAAGGGATATTCCGTTGAGGAGAGTTCTTGGGAGCCATTGTCAAATCTTGAGAACTGTCCCAAGGCCATCAACTCTTATATCCAAGCACATCCTGAGCTTGGATCTGGAGGGGGTAATGTCATGCCCTTCCCCAAAGGGCAGGCTTCTTGAGATAATTAATTTATTTTTCAGTTTTACTTATGTTTTGGGTTATTTATTAATATCCAAAATTTAGGTTAAATTGTTAATAATTTAGTATTTTAAAGTAGTTACCTTTGTTTCCTTGCAATTTGCGTTTGAGTTGTGTTTTTGTCACCTGCTGTCTTCCCAGCTATTCAATAGCTTATTTTTTTACTTTAAGTTAGATTTATTCTAATTTTTGCTTAACTTTTTGAAACTCCTTTTTCAAGTTGTTGCCGCTCTCCCCAGCCTCATTCTGCCTATCAACTTTGAACTGGTCTTTTGTTTTCTCCTTTTTCTTGCCCTGGTTCTCCAAACTCCCCCAGTTGCTCCTCTTCTTGGCTGCTTCCTCCCTGGTGATCATGGTCAATAGAAAAGGCTTTCTTGCTATAAATAAAGAGCTTTTGAAGAGTAGGCTTTAAGCCAAAATTCTAAGTGATTTCTTCTCCTTCAATCTTTTCAAATCTTAACTTGAGATCTTAATTTTTAATAATTTATACATTTTTATTAGTTTCATTTCAAAGTTTAGTTTTTCTTTCTTTTAAAACAGATGTAACTAGTAAGACAACAAGCCTTAGGCTTGTTGTATCCATTGTTTTCCCTTGAAGAAGTGTTCAATAGTTATATGTACCAATTTGCGGATGGAGAATATCCTAATATTGACATTCCCTTAGTTACAAATTGTTCACTATTAAATACTTTTTTATCTTATTTGCTTAGGGTTTTTACACTCAATCACTCCTTTTGTAACACAATATAGGTTTTTAGCAGGGTTCTGTAAGATTATCTTACAGACAGTTCCTACATTTCTATATCTTTTAAATTTGAATCCTAATGCCTTGTATGCCCTAGTTTATAACTTTACGCCATTATGGGCAAGACCTTACATTGACGCCAGGGTTGCCATAACTGTGGGCAGATAGGTCACTATTCCCGAGTCTGCACTAATCCTTGGGTTGAAGGAGCTGATCCCAAAGAGCAGGTGGGAAACAAACAGTTAACCTAGAGGCAGAGATGCTCTTGGTTGACAATTCTTCCCAGTCTCCTTCAATTCTCCCCTCTATTGCTGACTCTGAGCCTGCTGACATTGAGGCTCCTCCCATTCTGCTGCTATTCCATGACATCTCTGATGACTCTTACATGGACAATTCTGATGTAGAAGATCCCAACGCCTATGGGTATTCAGTCCTGGCTGTCCCTGAAACTATTAAAGTCCCTTATAAGCTATGTTCTGGGAAATCTACTACAACCGCCAAGGCTCTCCCAGAAGCCAAGGAGGTTGTCTCTTGCCCTTACCTCACCCAGGCCAAGAGATCTCCTGTGCTTGTTGAGTCTTCTGAAGAATCTTCTGAGGTTGCTGAATCTGTGTTCAAAAACGTCTCTGTCTTGCTCCCTCTTCAGACAGTCTATAAGGAGTTCCCAGGCTTGAGATACATGATCAAAAAGTAGGACAAAGAGCTAGCAGAAGCCAAGAACATCCTGGCCGTCCTTTCACCCTCTGGTTGTACTACCACTTGTGTGGAAATATCCATCTAAAAGGTGAAAATCAAGGCTGTCTTGGACACTGGATCTCCTGTTAACGTTGTCTCCTCAAAACTTATCAAGAGGCTCAAGCTAGCCCCTGACCTTAACTATCACCAGTCATATGGCACTGCTGGGCTATTCATGACTTGCACTATAGGGGCTTATTATTCTCTTCCCATGCAGTTTGGAAAGCTACTCTTAGCTGCTCCTACTGTTGTCTTGGAAAATGAGAGTTACAATCTCCTAGTTGCTACTCAGTTCCTTAGGGAATACAATGGGATCATCAACTTTAAAGATGGCTACCTCTCTATCTTAGGGTACAAAGTCCCTCTGATCTTTGAAGATCCTGTTAAAATTCCCCAAGAAATGCCTCAATAGGTGTGCCTTAGAATATCCCACTGGTGTTTTCACTCTAAAATACCAAACCCACTCCTCCAACATGAAGTATTTGCCTATGGCTTGTCCTGCATCTGAAGGAATCCCTCTACTAGCCACGTCTGCTGTTACCATCCCACCTGGATCTCAAGCTATCCTAGACTCCCAAATATCATATGAGTTACCTGAGCGCACGTTCCTAGGGTTATACTCTCCTCCCTCACTAGGCTGCAACAAAACCTACCTCTGTCCGGGAATCTTGGATGTCTCTCATGAAGACCCTGTTCAATTGCTGGTTGCCAACTTAACCGCTCTCCCCATACATGTGTCTAGGGGGCAGGTTGTTGGTTATGGCAAGTTTTTTAATGCCCCTGACGTCCTATCACTACATTCCTTTGGTTTGTTCCAGGACTTTAAATTACCTGAGGACAAGCCCCAAGTCCTATCCTTGTTTACTGTGCAAGATTTCCTGCAACTATCCCTGGTTCAACAGAAGGAGGTGCTCAACTTGCTAGATTAATTTTCAGAAATATTTGCTAAAGATAGCACTGATTATGGTCTAGCAAAAGGCATTATCCACCAGATCAATACTGGAGATGCCCCCTCTTCCATGCTAAACCATATTGCCACAGTTGTATGAAGGACGCTCAGGTGTCTAAAGAGTTCAAACAACTGCTAGATGCTTGGCTACTGGTCCTTCCCAAAATTCTTGGGCTTCTCACTTGCTCATTCCAAAGAAGAAGAATGGAGGTCATCATGTTTTGATGGACTATTGACAAGTAAATTCCTTAACCAAAAAAGATTCCTATCCCTTGCCACACATTGATGATGCGCTCTGCTGCCTTGGAGGCTCTAAGTTATTCTCTGCAATGAATCTAGCATCTGTGTACTGGCAAGTTGACCTTTCTCCTGAAGATTGTCAGAAGGCTGCAATCATCACTTTTGAAGGGCTGTTTGAGCCTACTTGTATGCTACAAGGACTCTGATATGCCCCAGCTACCTTCCAACGAGCCATGGATTCCATCCTTGTGACTTGAAGCTTTCATGTGTCCTAGTATACTAAGATGATATAACAGTCTTCAGCGCTACCTTTTCAGATCACCTGGCTCATCTCAAAGAAGTATTCATAAAAATTTGAGAGACTGGCCTTAAACCAAAACCTTCTAAGTGTGCTTTCTTTAAAGAGTGTCTTGAATTCTTGGGCCACAAAGTAACCCAGACGGGGATTTGCCCACTGACCAAGAAAGTTGAAGCCCTTGACAAAATGCTTCCCCCCACCAACCTGCAAGAAGTATAAGTCTTTCTGGGCATGATGGGTTACTACAGACAGTTCATCCCTGACTTTGCTGATACGAGCAAACCTTTGATCCAGCTGTTACGTAATGTTCCTTTCAAATGGACTGCTATCCAGCAGCAAGCCTTTGAGACCCTCAAACAGAAACTCAAAGAGGCTCTCATCCTAGTGTGTCCTGACTACAATAAGAATTTCATCCTATACACTGTGCTAGCAAACTAGCTATTGGGACCATCTTGGTTCAACTAGATGATGAGGGTGTGGATCACCCTGTAGTTTATACTTCCTGTGTCCTAAACAAACATGAGAAGAACTACAGTGTCACAGAAAAAGAGTGCCTTGCTGTGTTGCATGCAGTCAAACAGTTCCGACATTATGTGTATGGCACTCATTTCACTGTTGTCACTTACTATGCCTTGCTTAAGTGGTTACAACAGCTTTAGGAGCCAGAAGGACGGTTAGCCAGATGGGCTCTCTGCCTTCAAGGTTACGACTTCACTTTGCTGCATTGTCCCAGGATTCAACACCAGAACACTGATGTATTGTCCAGAATGCCCATCTTTTCTCTACACCCTGCTGAGGCTGATCAATTGTATGAACTAATTGGATATCTTTCCTCTTGGAAGAGCAAGACAGAAGAAGTTTGACTTGCCCTATCCAAAATATCCAAGTATATGCCCATTTGTGACAACCAGCTCTTCAAAAAAGTGCGAGACTAATACCTGCCTTATGTACGTCCTAGCCTTTGCCTTTTGCTGGTGCTCCAAGCTCATAAGGAGACGGGACATGGGGGCATTGCCAAGACCTATGATTGGCTCCAGAAGAACTACTTCTGGAAAAACCTTTTCCTGATGATTCCAGACGTCATAGCTAGTTGCCATGATTGCCAGCTCAAGCAACCTTGAGCTGCCTCTCACAAGTTTAAGCTAGTCCCCCCCACAACACGCTTTTCACACTATCAGCATTGACGCTGTAGGGCCTCTCCCCCATTCTTGCTCTGGTTGCTGCTTTATACTAATTGCTGTTAATTGTTTCAGTAAGTGGGTAGAAGCTCGCCCTACTAAAGACATCACTGCTAAGGCTACTGCTGCCTTCCTGCTGCAGGATGTTTTCTACCGCCATGGCTGTCCTCAAGTGCTGTTGTCAGACAACAGAACCAACTTCAATGCCAAACTTGTAACCTCTGTTGTTGAAGCTCTAGGAACTCACCAGTCTTTCTCTTCCCCCTATAATCCTTCTACCAATGAGGCAGTTGAGCATGCAAATTTGACACTGGTTTCTATCATGAGAAAAATCACTTACTCTGACACTGCAAACTGGGATCTATACTTACTGCTGCTCTCTTTGCTTACTGCCTTAGCAAGCATTGTATCACTGGTTATTCCCCCTTTGCTATGCTGTATAGGCATGAGGCCACTACTCTGTTGCTCCTGGGCCCCCCTACTCTTCTCTGATAAGGCTATGAACCCTGATAACCATATCAAATATCTAGTCAACCGCATCATTGATATACAGGCCACAGTGTATACTTCTGCATATAAGACCAAGATGCTTGAGCTCTCTCCTGATAATGCTGGACACTCCTCCTGCCTGAGTTCAATATTGGGGACCACATTTTCTACTATCAGCATAGAGTAGGAGGACATGCTCACAAGCTAGATATGTTGTGGGTTAGACCTCTAGAAGTGACCTTCAAACAAGGGTCAGAGTACATTGTGAAACTCCTCTATACTGGTTGTTTGTTTACCCAAGTGTATGTCAAGTTCCTCTTCAAGTACTACCCCCTAAAGCCAATCTAGAAGGGGCCATGTTGTGAATGCCGCCATTCACCATGTTTTGATTTTGCCTTTGATGAGTTATTTTGAGGACAAATCTCTATCTTTTGCTTTTGCCCCTCAAAATGAGTCTGTATCTGAACTGGGAAATACAATTGCTCAGTTTCCTGATTCTGCGCAACTCACTTGCCTCACTCATGCTTGTGGCAAGTGATCCTACCGCCATGTACTGTCTTGTGGTAAAGCTACACAGTATATATTCCCAATTTTTATACCCAATAAAATTTAAGTTTTATTCACATTTTCATCTTTGTGTCTCCCAGTACTTTAGCGCCTCTTTCTAGCCACAACTAGTAGAGATTATTCATTCAGGGTCACAAGGTAATTGCATAGTCTTCCCTGCCATCTAACCAAGACTTAGTATGAATCCAATCCTAAGGTTAGTATTCCCCATTGTGTATCTGTGCCACACCTCAGAACACAACAGGAACAGAGGAGCAGCAAAAAGGAGGCCAAAGAAAACACTACAAACTTAAGAGCCAGGAGTATCATAATTAAAATCTCCAGGAAATTTGGAGTACAGCAGTACAACTTAGGGGCTTTAAAATATTAAAAATGAGTGGAATGGGACTATAGACAAATAAAATAGTCAAATACAGAATTTCTAACTCAAAGGGGATTTAGGCGCAGTTGTGTAAGTCTTGGGCAATGGCCAGAACAAAGACGGGCTCAAAATTAATGAAAACAAGAAAACTATAGAATTCAAGTAAGAAGCTATATAAGTTTTGACTTGAATTTTCAAGCTCAAAGTGTGCTTTCAAAAGCAAAACAGACAGCAACTAAGTAATAACTCTTTCTTTAGAAGCAATAGGACATTGACAGGGTTTGGATCAGGCTGGTGGAAGGTAACACTTAAGTAAATCAACACTAACACTTCTTGTGAGAGAGGGGGACTAAACTAACTAAGTTCAGCTCCCATCCCATCCCGGTGAAACAAACCACCAGGATGCTGCCTGGTGAAGAACTGGTACAGCCGCTCAAAGGGGGGACCACAAGGAGGACACAGGAGGCAACTGAGGGAAATAGGCATTCAACCCCATCAACATCAGGACAGTGAGCAACCAAGGGGTGCGGGAGGGGGCAGGAGAGGACACCATAGAAAGCACAAGAGGTACTGAATTGCTCTTAGCTGCGCTGGTGAGAGGAAGCGTGGGAGACACATCCTTTTTGGAGGCAAGCAAGGTGTGATCTTCAGTGTCCAAATCCGAGTCATCGCATGTCAGACTCTTGACCACAGCCTCTCCAGAAAAGAGAAGACCACTGGAGAGTTCCCAGAGACTAGAAGGGTCTTTACCCACAAGCTGGGCAGACGAGGAAATTTCCCCCCACAAATTGGGGGAGGTGGACCACAAAAGTAGCAAAAAAGGAGCCAGGGAAAACACAACAAATTTAACGGCTGGGAGTATCATAAGATTATTCTCCTCAGAATTTGGGATAGGTGGGTGGGTTTTTCAGGCAAAAATTGTCAGAAAATTGCCTGGGTAGGGTAATCTTGGAACAAGAGGCAAAGGGAGCAACAGAGCAGATTTGGACAGCTTCAAGTTGGACTCAAACACCTTGGCGTTTATGGCAAGTAAAGCGGGATAAAAATATGAGTTTTTAAGTGAAAATTCAAAATAACAATAGATTTTATAATGAAATTTAAATAAGAAATTTGGTTTCAAACTCGGTTTTTGAAAGCAAAAACCAAAAACACAACAACTAAGTGTTAAGACTATAGTATATGATTCCAGAGAGGAAGCCGGGTTCAAAACCGGCTGACACAAGGTAAGCTTAGAGAGCACAACTAATACTTCAATCTTTAGGGTGAGGGAACTCCAAACTGGGCTTCCTACTGCAAGAACCAAAGTTTTTTTAAAGTGCAATAAAGCAAAACCTTTAATATTTGAAAATAGACAAGCAGGGGACTGAAGGTCCCCTTGCTGTGTTAAAAGGAGGGAAATTGATCACATGATTTTTAGAACCAATCTTATTGGTCAGAGGAGAATTTTTGAGGGACAGAACCAGGGGGACTGGAATGTTTCAACCCAATTTCCACGGGGCCATTTGATTGGCTGGAAGGAGTCCCCTGTATTTGAAGTTTACTTGAGTTGTTGGTCGTTGATGTGGGCACATTTGATTGATTGCTTCTAATAGTTTTTAAATGTGGACGACACCAAGCCAACAGGAAGTCCAAATTAACCAGTGTTTCTTCTCAGGAGGGGGCTGCCAAAGGCAACAAATCTGCAGGATAGGCCAACACAAAGCTCTCGTCAACTGTATGCACCAAATCCTCTAAAGAATTAAGGGGGTTTGGCTGGAGTTTTTGGACCCTTTTTGGTGCGGCAGGGGAAGATTTTACAATCAAATGCCAGGGGTGGCAGTGAATTTACACTTCTATTAAAGTGTATATGTACTCCAAAGATGAGTCCAAGCAATTTTCAAAAAATTTAAAGTTATATGAACCAAAATGATCCAAATATTTTATTGTAACTAGATAATCAACAATCAGGGACTGAAAGTCCCTGGCTATGTTTAAGGAATGTTGCACTCAATAGTCTGTCACATGATCACATTGTCAGGATCTGATTGGTGGGAGGAGAAATTTTGCTGACTTAAGTCAGAGATGCTGGAGGGTTTTGAACTAATTTCTGGGGGGCCATCTAATTGGCTGGAGTTGGATTCAGGTATTTGTGAACCATTTGCCTTTGAGGAGGCTGATGTGGATTGATTTGATTGGACAGTTCTAATGCTCTTCAACAACAGTTATACCAGGCTAGCAAACAGTCTAAATTGATCAGGGTTTCTTCCATGAGAGGGGCAATAAGGGGTGGAGCATCCACAGTGTGTGCAACTACAAATCCTTTATCAACAGTATGAGCTAAGTCTCCTAAAAAATTAAGAAACTTGGCTGTTATTTTTGGGCCTTTCTTGGTGCAATGGGGGGAAATGGTTTGTTCCAAGGCCAAGGGTGGCAGTGAATTTACACCTCTCCTGTCTCCTTTCTGAGTAGGCAGTTGCATTGCACTAACTCTGTTCTTTGACCCTGGGGCAACTGCAGCTGCGGCACACAACGGGTGTGTTGATACTCTGTTGTTGTGTTCCTTTCATTTTAAGAATTTAATAAAATACTAAATAAATTTTAATTAAGTTACTCCCTAGTTTTAATTTTTGCTTTTATCTGAATATAGATATTTAATTAATATTTTTCCTACCCAATATCCTGATTATAGTTTTTTAACTCTTAATCAGTTGTTTTTGGTTTTACAACGCCAATTTAGAATATCCAAAAAATATTTTCATCCATTTTCCCAGATTTTACGCCAAATTAAGCACCCAACACAATATTATTAAAATTTATGTCTCTGATCTTATGTCTTATTTTAGATACATTGGTATCATTTTTACTGTAGATTCAGAACCTAAAGATAAACATGTGGGATTGTAAAATTGTTTTTGTGTGAACTCATCAACTTACTGGAATACTTTTTATCCTTTTATATAAAAAGCAAGTTTTTCTGGGATAAAAAATTACTCCATTAAGTTGGTGAGTTCATGCAAAAGCAATTTGACAATCCCACACTTTTACCTTTAGGTTCTGAATTTACAGTAATTACAATCCATTGCACAAACTGTGTGAGTGATTTTGTTTGTGGTTTGAGTTCCTATTGTGTTTTGTTTTTGGATTGAGTTTTGACTCACCACGTGTGGGTGTATTTTGCCATCAATTTACATGGTAATCATGTGTACACAAAGGTCAGCTCACACCATTTTGTTTGTGAATCCGTTTATTTTGGTTTTTATTTTGAATAGTTTTGTTTGGCATGTGAGAAATTTGTTACTGTGCAGACCCATTTTGTCCATTAACGCCAAAAATCCCTGTTAACTGAGTGTATATTTTAACCTGATAGTTGGAGTTTGCTTAAATCTGGAATCATTTCATTTAAATATGAGGTATTTTTGGTTGTCACCATAGCTATTAAAACTAATGTACCTTATTTTATTCTTGTCATTTACCAAATCAGCTTCAGATTGCCAGGGCCACCCATCCCTCTGCCTGCAGTTTATTGTCCTACCGGTGCTCCCTTTGGTCCTGTCCATATACAGAATATCCTTTGAAGCCCAAATACAAGGAATTTATCCTTGAGAATTTACTTAAAGCAGATTGTTAGGGCCCAGAGTGCCATGGACAGTCAGCTGGCCTCTCTAGAGGTGATTAAACATGCAGCATGGAAACCCCCACAAAGCACTTTCCAGGGCAAAACACCCTCTTTCAACTAAAAAATGGCCCGGGATTTGAGAGGCACACAATCCTCAAATCCCTGGCATTGAGCCTGTTAACAAATCTGGGCCATCTACCTATTGGGAAATGGCATATCGGGAATGCAACCGTTTGATTGCGCAATCAGGCAATTAATCCATTGTGAGAGCTAAAAATAACTGTAGCAACTTGCCATGCTGCAAAATTCAAAAGGTTCATGTTATAACAGCCAATGAGAGCTCACCCTCTTGGCCAAGCGCGCAAATTCCAGGTAAAATTGCAAATCCACCTCCAAATGATGCCATCAGTTCTCTGGTGGCACAAAAGGCCATAGAATCATCAGTAAGTATAAGTAGTGAGGGGGAAAAGCCCTCCTCACTGTTGACATCTTAATAAAGCGAGTTTATGCCTAGAAATTATTAACTTATTGCAGGAATTGTCTATTTTTGCTCAAATTTAATTATTTTCTTTGCATCTATTTGTGAATCCACCACAATATACAAACTAGCCTATCCACATCCACCTGGTTATACTCCTGCTGCCCTTGTTGAACCACCCCGCGCCCTTGATCTGGAGTATTTTCATCCACACCATTTGGATCTGCCGCCAACCATGAAGGAGATTCCAACTGCACCTCCTCTCCCAAATGCGCCGCCCACTCAGGACTTCAGCAATCTAGGTTTCGTCTACATCACCCTATTGGGGCTGGCCGACCAAGTTGTGCCCCATACTGGGAGTTGGCGCCCCCTGGCCACTGCCCTCAACTACCTGGTTTGGATTGCACCTATTGTGTACATAGCCTTTCAGGCCCGGCCTGCCTCCCCTGTGGGAGCCCAACTGGACTCTGATATGGGCCGTGACACAGATCCCCTAGCCTGACTGAATTTGCAAGTAAGATTTAATAGACAAGGCCCTTGGCACTACTCCAAGTCCATCCTTTTCAAAGACAAGTACAACCTCGTATCCACCTATCAATTGGACATGGAGCTGCCAATCACTCCTAAACCCATGCCCATGTCCCCACCTGCATTTCCCATGGACCACTCCAACAAGCTATTTGGGATCATGTATATCACCCTCTCTGGGGTGATGGGCACCATAATCCCGGCCACCAGCCTGTGATCCTGGGTAGAGAAGCCTTTCTTGTACCTTTTTAAGTTAGCTCCTATCTTGTGGTGGGCTCTGCCCACAAAAAACCCGGCCCGTGTGATCCCGGAAAATGATGGGCCGGCTGCACAAGCTTGGATCCCTGACAATAAGACTTGACTCATAATAATAAGTCTTCCTTGAAAAAAGCTAGGGTAAAGTATACTAAGCCTTGTTTCATAGGCTTAGCTAAGTCATATACAGATAACTGAAGTCACTTTATTATAGATGTCTAGCTTTCCCAAATAAGACCTGTGTATATCCAACTTAAGTCAACATGTCAATTTTAAAGCTTTTACAGAAAAACGCAAAGTAACGTTTATTCATTGTCTAAGACCCATTCTGCTCAAATGAGCCTGAACGCCCACCAGATTTTCTAATAACATGAATTCCAGAAATAACAGCTCTAGGGTCCACAGCTTTACACATGTCAAATACAGTTAGCGCAGCTACTGACGCAGCAGTGAGCGCCTCCATTTCCACCCCAGTTTTCCCTTGACAACTTACTGTTGCAGTGATAATAACCTCACCACTATCACCTGTTTCTCGGAGCTCAAAGTCAACATCTGCCTTGTTGATCTGCAGTGGATGGCATAACGGAATAAGCGAGGAGGTCATCTTTGCAGCTTGAATGCCTGCAATCTGAGCAACTGTCAGCACGTCTCCTTTTTTATTGGCCACGCCATCCTGTAGATGATAAGGCTTATTGGGGTCGCGAATCTGTCGAAACGCCGCAAGCGATAAAGTGATGATTGACTGGGCAGATGCCACTCGTTTGGTCACAGCCTTATCCCCAACGTCAACCATCTTAGCCTTGCCCGAAGATGGATCAATATGGCTCAAGCGAGCATCCGATGATTGAGATCGCATGCTCTGATTGTTTCTGAAAATGGGCGCTATGTTATTGAGCATGCAAGTTGCCTATTATCTCACCTTTGTTTAGAAATGGGGTTTTTATTAGAGGCGCAAAGCTGCTGGGCATTGTCAGTCGAGGGATGAATTCCTGGGCTGAAGGCGTCACCCGCCAATTAAGATCATAGGCCTGTTTTTGGAACGTGCAAGCTCAAACATACCTGCATGCTTGGGCTTTTTCTTCTTGACAACTGCGCTAATCATGGCTAAAAGATCTTCGTCACTAGACCCACCCCGCATCATATCGCGTAGACTAACTTCAGCCGCCCCAAACAAACAAGCCTGTCACATCAGAGCTAACCAAAGCTTGGCTTACTTTGATATTTCCATCCGCCGTGATCCTCAATCGGTTACAAGTTCCACAAAAATGATCAGTCATGGAGGAGATAAACCCGAAATTCCCCTTGAAACCAGCAACCCTGTAGTGCTTGAAGATGAAGCAGAAGCCATATTTAAAAATACCTTGGTAGTATCGTTAGGATCGTCTTGGACCTTTGAAATATTAGGGTATGCAGCTGTTATTTTCGCCAGAAGCTCCTTGTATGGAACCATTTTTTTATCGTTCCATCGATTGCCTATGGTGCATTAGAGGCATTCGATGTTATACCTACCATCAAATGGCATATATTCTATGAAGCGGATACTCAAGTTGCGATCTTCAGAGAGTTGAACAAAATCCACAACTTCCATGTCATTCACACCCCGCATCACCACACAATTAACCTTTAACTGCTGAATCCCTAAGGATTCAGCCAAATCTAACGACTCTATAACCTTTTCGAACCCTACTTATATTAAAACATGATAAAGAACTACTCTTTACCTTTGCGGCGGGTTAGAATTTGGAATTTAAAAGGGTTGATAGTATCTAGGCTGAGATTCAAGGAAGTTAGTCCATACTCGAGTAATTTTGGTAGCTTTCTTTTTAAAGCAATGCCATTTGAAGTCATCCCGATCGCCTTCAAACCTTGATTTCTAAGTCCAGAAAGACCAGCTACACAGGATCAGCCTCAAGACTTTAATATATAAATACTCATCAGCTCAAATAGATCTGGTCTGATGGTGGGCTCACCACCAGTAAGCCTAATTTTCGTTACACCCTGATTAACAAAAAGCGTTGCTAGCTTTAAGATTTCTGGCGTGGTTAAAATATCCTCTTTAGGGGACAGAGGAACCCCTTCTTCTGGCATACAGTATGTACCTAGTTTCAATATAAATAAGCCAAACTCATAAAGGTAGAACTAAACATATACAAAATTACATCTCAGGTTACAACGTTCAGTAAGAGAAATACGTAGATAGGTATGGTGTCGATTAAACATATCTGTAAGAGCTGGCAGCCTCTAGCCAAGACGTATCAACATAAGCAATACCAAGACGACACCTACCTCGACATCTCTGTGTGGAGACCGAAAGTTAAACCTGCGCGTGAATATCCTTGTTGGCCGGTACATACTAAGTGGAGTGAGATTCTGAAGTGTACGTAGGTATGTGACTAGACTTTTTCTTATAGGACCCAGTGGCTTAGTAATCAATCATACCCCACTAGTTTACCACAACATTTTTGTTTCCAAGCAAATTTCACCCTAGACTTGCTCGAGAGGGGGCTCAGCGAATCAACGTTGTTGCGGTGAACGCATTCGAACAACCGTTATTCGAAATCCGCAAATCCCCAAATTACCCTTTAAATAGTTGAATCACGCAAATAAAGTTTCATCTCTTGGTTAATTAATTATTACCAATTTTACATATTTGTTGTTCACCACAACAACGTGAACTATCGAGTCAAACCAAGTGTAAAAGGCTAGCCATTGGAATTCAAGTAATCCTGATGCAACTCAATATTAAATTAATTCGGCTTGGCAAAACTATCCAGCTTGAGATATGTGAGCCAGAATTAGGTGTAAGGATTGAAAATCCTTTGTTGTGGTGAACAACAAATATGTAAAATTGGTAGTAATTAATCAACCAAGGGATGAAACTTTATTTGCTTGATTCAACTATTTAAAGGGAAATTTGGGGATTTGGGGATTTCGAATAACGGTCGTTCAAATGTGTTCACCGCAACACTTCCTCTTTCATTCTAAGCTTGGTATACCTTCAAGCGGCTGCCACTGACAGGGAGGGGGTATTGGAATCCTGCAGTGTTCTCCAGGAAGTAGCTATGATTTTTCCCAATGGCGTAAATGGTATAAGGATCCTTCCATTTAACCTTGAACTTCTTAGAGTGGGTGGTATTCAACGCACTATTGAATTTTAAGACCTGTTGGCTAATCTTGAATTTGGGTGTGCAGTGGTTGATCCCCTGCTGGGCTGCTGTAATCTTAGTAGCAGTGGCAGATAGGTTCTTCTTGGCTTGGTGGCAGGCTTGATCACAGTCTTTTGAGTCCCAGTGTTGGTTCACCTTCTTGAGGATGAGGGCTTGGTTGGGTTTAGTTCCAAACATGGCTTCAAATGGTGTCATCTTAATAGTGTTGTGGACCTTAGTATGATAGTTCCAGAGGACTGAGGGTAACATGACTTCCCAAGTAGATGGCTAGAATTTGGTGGGCTTCTCAAGGCTTTCTACCAATGTGTGGTTGAATCTCTCAGTGAGGCCATTACAACGAGGGTTGTACACAGTGGAAAACTTGTGGACAGTGTTCACCTTGTTTGTCAAGTCAGCTATCATGCAATTTCTGAAGTGGAATCCTTGATCAGATAACAGTGTAGCTGGAGGCCCAAACTGGGTCACAATGCTGTTGTAGATGAAGGAAGCTGCAGTCATGGCGGAGTTATTGTTGCAAGCCTGAGCAATAGGCCAACGAGAGAGGTACTCAGTAGCAACCAGGATGTAAGTTTTTCCAGATTTTGAAGGAGGTAGGGGCCCAACAAAGTCAATACCCCAGAGTTCAAATATCTTGTCAACTACAATAGATTCTACAGGCTTGGTATGCACAATCTTCTTACTGAACTGTTGGCAATTCATGCAGCTGCGGGTGTGGTTATAGGTATCTGTATACATCCCTGGCCACCAGTAGGTCTCTTTGAGGTGCGCTAGGGTAGCATCCCGGCCAAAGTGTCCAGCGCCATTGTGTGCTTCCATCAAGATACTCTCTCTGTCCTCCTTGGGTGGGATCACCCAGAGCCCATTATCCGTCTTTTTAAACAATGTGTTGCCTATCATAGTGTAATTAGTTGAGTAGACAAAGAACTTGCATAGGTCAGCTTCAGTGACAAGTGATGTGAGCAGGCAGGCCATGTCTTTGAACTGGGCCAGAGAGGGTTCATATGTCAATTTTTTAACCAACAAACAGAACCGGCAGGAAAGACCATCTGCTACAGAGTTCAGCTTCCCAGGAATATGCACAATCTTAAAGTCATACTCCATAAGTTCCAAGAGCCAGCACATGCGGCAACTGCAAGGGATAGATGTATCAGCGATGAACTTGACAGCCCAGTTATCAGTATGAATGACCAGAGGGTGGCCAAGCACATAATAGCAGAACTTCTCAAGAGCCTTGATTACAGCTAGGACCTCTTTGGTGTATATAGCATAGTTGTACTCAGCAGGTATAAAATTTTTAGACATAATTTTGATGAGTCTAAAAACATTGTTTATTTCCTGGCATAACACCACGCCCACCGCATTGGTGCAGGCATCTGAAAAGATGTGGAACTTGCGGTTAAAATCAGGGTAAGCAAGGACTGCATCAGAAGTAATGACAGCCTTAAGAGCCTTGAAAGCATCATCTTCAGGGGGTCCTCACTTGAATGGCTTCTTCTTGTGTGTCAGATTGAAGAGGGGGCAGCCAACTCACTATAGTCTTTGATAAACTGATGATAGTACCCTACCAACCCAAGGAAGGATGACACTTGGTTGGCGTTGGTGGGTGTGGGCCAGTTTGTGATTGCATAGCACTTATCAGGATCAGGGTGTTTTCCAAAGGCGTTGACCATGTGTCCCAGGATTCTCATTTGCTGAACAGCCAGGATGGACTTCTCGGCATTCACACTCAAGTTGGCGCTCTTGATACGGTCCAGGCATAACTTCAGGTGTTGCAGGTGCTCATCAAAGGTCTTGGAGTAGATAGTTATATCATCTGAATAGACAGTAACAAAATCATCAATAAGACCTTCAAATACCTCATTCATAATGCGCTAGAAGGTACGCGGGGCGCCCTTCAACCCAAAAGGCGTGCAGATGTATTCATACTGTCCCCATTTTGTGACAAAGGCAGTCTTTGGCTGGTTGGCTTCCACTACAAGGATCTGGTGGAATCCACTGAAAAGATCAATGTTTGAGAACCACTGTGAACCACCAAAGGAGGCCAAGATGTTGGAGATGCGGGGCAGGGGGTAGTGATCAGAGATTGTCACCTTGTTCAGTGAGGATGTAGTTGACACACATCAGAGTTTGTTGCCCTTCTTGGGTATGACCACAATGGGGGAAGCCCATGGAGACTTGCTGGGGCAGATCATACCTTGTTTCAGCAGCTTGAGAATTTTGGTGCGTACAAACTCCTCCTTGGACTGGGGAAGGCGGTAGAACCAGGAAGCTACAGGCTTAGTGTTACCAGTGTCAATCTCATGGCAGAATCCAGGTGCTTTGGGAAGGTTGCCGTAGTCTGAGACAATATGGGAGCTGTACGCAGATATCACCTTGCGGAGCTGGTCTTGCTGGACATTGTTCAACCAGGTGTTGTCCTTGATCTGGGCAGCTAAAGGCTTGCAAAGGAAGGAAGGGCCAGTAGGACTGTCAAATGTTACCTTGAGATCAATCAATTCATTATTGTGCTCAAGTGTCCAGCCGTTGTCTGCAAACCGGGTGGTCACGCTCAGGTTGCTCATTGTCTTGCGGCCAAGGAGCAGGGTATACTGGTCATGGTCAAAGATGGCAGCCTCAATGACACTAAAGACACCGCCTAACCACAAGCGCATACCTGATGGCCTTGCTGAGAGCAGTCTTGCAGCTCCCATTGGCAAGGATGAAGCTGACATCAGACGAGGTTACCTCTGGCCAAGGCAGGGATTCCAGGAACATCTTGGAGATGATGTTGCTGTAAGCACCACCGTCCAAGATTATAGAAGTGTGTATACCATTGACAGTACCTGTGGTCCTCAGGGCGCCTGTGCCTGTCAAGAAGAGGGCTTCATACTTCCCAGGGTGTAGCGCTGATATTGCCTGGTGCATCTTCTGGCGGAATTTGGGGCTTTCAGTGCACAGGTCTTTGAGGGAGATGGTCATCATCAGCTGGCGCAGGATCTTCACTGCTGAGAGGCCGGGTCTCTCTTTTGGCCCATCTGATTGGGTGGTGTTGTGGTGCTTCTTACCAGGCTTGGGAGGGACACGCTTTGCATCTGAGGTTACCTGGGACTTACCATCCAATTTAGGCTGGTTGATTGCTACCCAGAATGGATCAAACCATTCTGGTGGCGTGTGGAAAGTATCCATAGGCTCAGAAGAGTCGGATGAAAACTGGTTTGGCCAGTTGGGGTCCCTTTTATACCTGATTGGTTGGCTTGGAATAGTATGGGTATAATTTGCACCAGCTGCGCCAGATCTGATTGGCTCATCTGAATTACAATTATTGTTCAATACATTGGGTGCATCAGTTCCCTTGGTGACGCGGGGTCTGATTGGTTGGCTTGGAATAGGACAACCAGTTTGGTCAGTATGAGTGAAATTTGTGCCAGCTGCACCAGATCTGATTGGCCCATCTGAATTACAATTATTGGACAATACATTGGGTGCACTAGTTCCCATGGTGCTGCAGGGTCTGATTGGCTCATTAAAATTGCAATTATTTATCAATGCTGTGGGTGAGTCAATTTTCATAGCGTCATCAGGTGTGATTGGCCCGCTTAAATTGCAATTATTGTTTGACACATTGGCTGAGTCAATTTCCATAGCGTTGTTGGGTGTGATTGGCTCACCTAAATTGGAAGACTCACTTGGAGCCATATGCATAGAATTGCATGTAGTACCGGAGGAGATGATTGGTTGGCCTAAATTGCAGGGCTTATATAATGTGTGCTGCCCCCTGGCATCTTGGGAGGCATGTGATATGATTGGTTGGCTCAAATTGCAAGAGCTGGACAATGTGGCTGGTCCCTTGGCATCCTGGCAGGCCCGCAAGATGATTGGCTGGTTGCTGAGATCAACATTGTACAATGCAATTTGCGCATTAACTTTTGTGCCATGGGCAGATCTGATTGGCTCGCCCAAATTAGCAGGGTCTGCCAATAAGCCCTGCCCGTCCTCCTCAGCGGTATTAGGGAACCTGAGTGGCCCAAACCCAGGGGAATTCACCCGGGACACCATTGCAGGGCCCAGTTGGGCAGGGTGGCTGCAATGGTGGCTCCCAAAAGCTGCTGGGCTTTTGTCCTTGCTCTCCTGACCGGTGGCCCTGCGTCCCCAGGCTGCCGCCCCTGCAGGGGACGCCTCCAGGGAGGGCGTATCAGAAGGTAAGTGGGAAAAACTGCTGGTGTGTGGAGACTTGGGGACAGATTCCACAGTTACAATATTGTAACGTGGGTTGTCCTTAAACGGAAGGTATTTGTCAAGGTCAGGTAAGCACAGGTAATGATCTTCAATCTCTAACTCATCCTTGGTTTCCAAGCTAAAAAATCTATTAGGATGGCAGGGATTCCACTTGCTGTCACGCACGTACATGCGGGGCGGCAAGGGGGAGGAAGGTGGCTTGCAGGGTGGATCTGGGTTGCTGGGGTGGTTCAAATCCTCCACAGTTTCATCATGGATGTGAGGAAGGAGCACAGATGGGGATGGTGTGTCCTTGCGGTCTGTACACTTCATGGGTGGGGGTGTGAGTTTGCAACCTGGGGAGGGGCCTTGGGAGCAAACTTGGCGTTTGCAGATTAAAGTAAATGGGAAACTGGGGCCATTAGTGGTAAACAATGTACTCAAGGTTTGATTTTTTATTCAAAGGCTGAGGGGTGGCGGAGAAGGAGAGGGCGTGTTTCCCTGCTTCAAAGTTTTGTTCAGCCATCATCAACCCTTGAGGTTTGCGGTCATGATTAATGGGGTTAAACTCACAGATGAAGTTAGAGTGGGAGGGCTCCTTGCAGATGGAGCAGGGCGCGGTGCAGTCCTTGGAGATGTGTCCCAACTCAGAGCAATTGTAGCATCAAGGGTTATATGGGCGGTTACGGTCTCTTTGGAAGGTGCGGGGGGAGGGGGGTTGGGTTGGCGTCCTTGCTCCTGCGCCATGAACATGGCATCAAAGCGGCGGTTCAAGTCCTCCAGGTGGGCCTTGGCCTCTTGGGCTATTTCCTCAGATTTATTTTGTTTGCAAACCGGTGCAAAGGGATTCCATTCAGAATTCTCCTTGGCGTGCTCATCTGTGGCATGGTCTACCCAAATGTCATACTTGTCACAGACCAAGGCAATTGCTTCTTCCAATGAAGTGGGTTTAGCAGCCTGGGCCATGGCAGAGTAGGAGTGGGTAAGAGCGTTCACAAATGCGCGGATGGAGACAAGGCTGTGAAAGTTCTCAATGGTGGTTTTGCAATCAGAGGAGCTGTTGTTTTTGAGGTGCTGCTTCAAAGCCTTGTTGGCAGTTTTTTGGAATGTGTTCAAAAATTTGCGCAAGGATTTAAAGTGCACCATCTTCAACAGGCCCAACTGGTGAATAGCATCAGGTTCATTTTTGGCAAAGCGGAGTTCTGCTTGGGCTTTCCAGTTGGACCAGGTGGAGACCTGAACATCCTGATGCCAAACATGGGCTTCACCCAGGAGGAAATGGCTGACCTCATGGAGGCGGTCCTTGTCTGAGAGCTTGAATTGTTCAGCATAGTCCTCAAAGGTATACAGACAAGCTGTATACCCATTCTCCTCAAAGCAAGGGAGTTGCTGAGAAACCAAGAACTTAGACAAGGGGTCTCCAAAAGAAGGGGTAATGGGGGAACAGCAAGGGCAGAGGCGGCAGGAGCCCAAGCAGGGGAGTCAACAGCAGATTTGGGGGGCGCAGAAGCAGACATTGCAACAACAACAGGCACACAGGCAACAACAACAGCAATTCAAGTTTGTGATTAGAATGAACTCCAAAATTTTGTTGTGGTGAACAACAAATATTTAAAATTGGTAGTAATTAATCAACCAAGAGATTAAACTTTATTTGCTTGATTCAACTATTTAAAGGTAACTTTGGGGATTTGCAGATTTTGAATAACGGTCATTCAAATGCGTTCACTGCAACACCTTTCATCTTGAATATGATAATGGAACAGGATTCAAATACATGGTATTCTTGGCTTTTGGATCATCTCAAAGAAGTTAAATTGATTTCTCAACCTTGGCTACCTCACATCTTTACATTGGCACTCATATATGGAGAAATTCAGATTTTGGGATGTCTTGACTGGGAAACTGACCATCTAGAAGGAGATCAGTGTCAAAACAGTTTACAGACAGTATATTACCCTTTGGAATTAAACTCAAAACCTTTAATTTGAAATTGGCTATCTAGGTTACATAATCAATTAGCTAATAGGATAAAATCAAGCTTACCTAGCAATTTGAAAGCAAAAGTGGGTTCTGTTATGGCTTCAGAGCTCTCTAAACCAGTGGAAATAAGATCCAGCCTCCTTAATAACCATCTAGTCAATCAAAGATTAGCACAAACTGTACCCACCAATAACAACAGTCCAGCAATGATAAGGAGCTACATTAATCAATTATCACCCAAACCTCTACATGATGATGCAGATCAATTACCAATCACATTACCAGCTTGTCTGGACCATTCCCAGGCCATCTTGCATAGTACTCTACTGCTTATTCAACTAGCAGGTTTGGCTGCTGCAAGCTGAATTCTGCAGTCTGCCTGGCAGCAGCCAGACCAAAGTGTTCAACCAGAAAGTAGCAGCATAGTAAATCATTTACCCCAAATTCTACCTCACCTTATTTCACATTCCCAAACCGAATTCCAAGTATTTAATAAGTAGAATTGGGGCTTTCCCCAGTGCTCTAACAAATTCAGTTTCTTGAATTAATAAATTTGGAAGCCTATATTATTTACTCCGCTAAATTAGTAGCTTCTAAATTAAACTGATCTAAGATGCAGTGAAAGCAGAAATTTCTTCTGTCTCTCTTTCTGGTTCCCTTTTTTCAAATGCCACCAATTTGATTCTAATATCATAGTTAAAGATATCACCAAGACTTCAGCATGGGATTACTTTCACACCAAGCAACAAATTTTGCCTACTTGTGATAAGGTGCCACCTCCTTCTTTGCCTCCTCCAGTAATCCGCCTGGGTGCGCCATGGTATTTGTTGACCTATGTTACAGTATATTATGGCCTGAAACACTTTGCTCTTTTCTTGGATTCCTATAAATTGTGGGGCTATTTGGTGAATACAATGATGGTTGGGATTCCTGTAGGATCATCTTTGGTGGTTTTTCATCCCACTGCTCTTTTACACTACTTAGGCTTCCTCCTTCCTCAGAAGTGGATCCTTGACATTAGGGGTGCATCTGTAGTAGGGCTGTGGCGTCCCACCCCTGGACAAAACCTGGATTCTGCCCAAAGTTTTGGAAAATGTGGAAGGTAATATATTTTCTATTTAAGCTTGATTTTAAATCCAATCTTCTGGAACAATGAAAAAAGAAGATCTTTGTCTGGGGGTGGGAATCCACAGCCCTAATCTGTAGGGAAGCTTAGGGCTGTGTTGGCGTAAAAACAGGTCAATTACAGCAAATGCTGTAATTGTCCCCTCCTCCCTTCCCTGGTTACATCTTTCAGATTTCCCTATGATGGGGGATCCAAAATTTTAAAAAAAGAAGGTCTCAGATAGCTTTCTGTTTTCCAGAATTAGCAAATTATACTTATATATTTAAAATAAACTTTATTTTTAAAACAATATCAGATTTGAATTCTAATTTTTTTAATTTTTAAAAATAAAAAATATAATTTTTATTTTTTAAAAAAATCCATAAAAAAATCTGTCTAGGGTTATATAAAGAAACAATTCTGAAAAAATTGTACCCTAGACAATTTTTCAGAACTGTCTCTGAATTTGAGAGGAGTGTCTCTGTCAGGAAATCCTGATCTATTAGGGTTGACTGATCCATATCCCTATCACTAAAGCTATGGGTCAACAATAGATGGGCCACAGCCAGATTGAAACATCTATTCCAGAATAGAGAGAAACTATATCAAGACTGATATTATTTGCAATCCATAAGACACCTGAGACATTCTGGGTCTCAAGGCATTGGTTAATCTGGAAGCTATTTGCTATGCATTCCGGATCCCAAAATAGACGCAAACCTGACCTAGAGAATAAAGACAGAAAATTACAACATCATGTTTCACCAAGAAATGAGACAGAAGACCACCCGTGCAATTTTTTTACATTTTCCCAAGGCCTTTGGAACGCCCAGACTTGATAATAGCCGCCCACAAAGCTGTGGGCCATGGTGGCTTGAGGAAGACAGTTCACCAGCTCTAACTACACTATTACTGGGTGTCACTCCTCTTTGATGTAAAGAAGACCCTGACTTAATGTACGGAGTGCCAACATGAGAAACCTTTTACTGGTAAGCATCAATACAAAGCAGTAGAGCCCAAGTTTGCTTGGCATACTGTTAGTATAGATGTGGCTGGGCCTCTGCCCATGTGTGTTAGTTGTTTGTGATACATCATTATGGCAATTGATCACCTTGCAAAATGGGTGAAAGCCAGAGCTCTCCAGCACGTCAGTGCTGAATCAACAGCCAGGTTTGTGTTAGAACAGATAATCCATTGACATGGCTGCCCTCAGTTCATTCTTACCAACAATGGAACAAACTTTACTGCTCATGTAATTCCTAAATTAAATGAGCTCATGGGCATGAGGGGAGTGCTCTTCACACTATACCATCCAGAATCTAATGGAATGATTGAGAGAGCCAATGGCACCTTGGTCAACATTCTGCGTAAATTGGCAGACACCCAAACTTCAGAATGATTTCTCTTCCTGCCTGCTGTTGTGTTCACATACAACATTTCAATTCACAGCACAGCTTGCTTCTCCCTGTTTCAATTAACGTACAGACAACATCCAGCCATCCCGCCAATTCTGTTTTCAGAAATGAGAGACCCAGGTAACATCACGTATCCTAAATATATGTCTAGCTTAGCCAACACGCTTATCAAGCTTCAAGCCAAAGCTTTTACCAAAATCTCCCTCACCAGGAATAAAGGACGCAAGACTGACAACAAGAATTTATGTGCCCTAGCCAAATTTAAAATTGGCACCCAGGTTTTGTATCACAACAGAGCCGTGAGACAGGCTCACAAGCTCGACAGCATTTGAAAAGGCCCTTTCAAAATCATTGAAAAAACCTCTCAAGATGTTTACACAATCAAGAATCTGGCCAATGAAAAACTCATTAACAGAGTCTGCCCCAGATTCCTCAAGCTATATTTCACTATTACAAATATTATTTCACAATAAATCTTGCTAAAATAAGTTCTAAAATTTGGAATAGGAATGGGCTTTATTGCAAAAACTAGGAGTTGTCTTCTGGATATTCAGGTTCCTCTCTATCCTCTTCAGGATCAATCACTTGCAAGCTATCTTGCTGGGAACACTGCACAGCCTGCCAAAGGCCACACAAAGTCACAAACAGAAACCTTCTCCCCTCCACAAACATGTAGGTTGCAGCCTGCAACCACAGACGCCACTCCGCCTAAGGAAGCTGGAAATACTGCACAAAGGGGATGAGTACTTCCACATGCACAATATCAGCTTTCCAGAGACCAGCATCCAAGGGAAAGAAGCAGGCCAGGACAAGGCAGTTCATCATGAAATTTGAGATGTACCAATAGACACAGGGAAGAGGCACCTTCAACCCCCCAGCTTGTTCTGAACCTTCTCCCAGCGGGCCGCCATATTGTCAGCATTGGCCATAGACAAGCCAAGATCAGGGATTAACATTATGTCCCCACATAATGCCATCTCCCAAATGGCCTGCTGCCTGTCTCTACCATTAATGACAGCCCAAGCGCTCTGGGTCATCTGACAGATCTGGCTATTATGGACATCCAAATTCTCTATCCCCAAGAACTGATACAACAGAGAAAAGCCAGCCAAAGAACTTGTCTTGATTTTTGCATGACATTGCAACAATTATTAGAGATTATAGGGCACAGGACATTTTCCAGAATAAAGTCATATATGAGGATATGAGTAGTACTGTATCAGAAGAGCCAGGGTAGAACGGAACCAGGATTATTGCCCAGCAATGGCTTCTGATTGCGCAGAAGTACTTAAGGATTAGGGTAAAGGCCAACCAGATTAAGGATAAAATAAAGATAGTTCAAAGATTGATTTTATTGTAAATGATTAATTCTTCTTATACCTACTACCAGGGTAATCTCTGGGCTGGTAGCAATGTCTTCTAGGACATTCTAACATGCCCCAAATTTGGGTAATTATTAATCTAGGTTTGGCACTTCTTGCACGTCAACCAATAGAATATCTTCATCTTCACCCAGAACAGGTGATCCTTGCTGGCATGGAATAATTTAGTTGATTCAGGATTACTTCCTGCTTTCTTAGCATACTGCAGCTTAATGCTTATTAATGTGTCAATTAAGGGAATTTGAGATTATGGGGAATTGAACCCTGCGCCTCAGCGCTCAATGTAAAGGTAAGGCAGCGTGGTGGCGCCTGTAATATTTGCCAGTCAGCGCTGTGGCACTTGCAATAATTTTCATTTGGCGCGGCGGCGTTGACGTAAAGTAGTTTGGCGCCTTGGCGCTTAATCAATTGTAGGCGGGGCCGCGGCGCTTGTGTATTTATTAGTGCCGCGGCAGCAAATCATGTGTCATTAATTGCCGCGGTGGCGCTTGTCATTGGCTAGTATTAGGCTTAGGTAAGCAGACTACTGCTAATCCAATTTTCATGTAGCTTATACTACCAATTTATGTTATTTGGTAGCTGCAATTCATATTCGCAAGCTCTGTCATAATTAGTGTCATTGTGTTTTGTACTACTAATTTATGGATTTGGTTATAGCAATCCCAATCTGTGAGCTCCGTCATAATTGGCATCATTGCTTGGTCAAAATCCCCAACAGGGCTGAACCAGGTTGAGAAAATCTGTAGCCTCTGATCAAAAAGGTACCCCTGAACAGACTTTTCTACACCCTCTTTATCACCTGTCAACCCCAGAAGCTTGGCCATCTCATTGCCAAGTTGTCCTGCCAGCTCTTTGTCTTCCACCACATGGAATCTCTCCCCAAAATTGGTAATTTTCTGTTTTAGATTGGTCCTTGGATGTCTGGCCATTACCACATACAGAAACTGTGAAATTATGTTCATCTCTCAATATAGTTGAGAGATGGAAAACTCCTTGTCTCTTATACCAAATAATGGGGCAGATCCCCGTTCTGACTGGAAGCCTGTTTGGGTACAAAGCAAAAAAGCCCCTGAAGGTGGATTAATCACTAAGGGTCAAGATTGTGTATGGGTGGCACCCTGTTGTTCTTCACTAACATGCTTCTCCTTTTCTTCAGTCTGGCGCTCTTCTGTCTCTCTCTCCACTGGAATCTCCTCACTGTTCTCCCTGGTACAGTCCCCTTCATTTAAGGAACAGGAATAGGTCAAACTCTCTAATCCTGATCACAAGGAACCAGTCTCCGCTTGACAAAGCCCACATAGCAATGCCACCTTGGCCTCTTTGGGAAGCCTGAAAAAATGACAACAGTCTCTTCTGACATCTGCGCCACCATCTGGTGGGCATCAGTCTTATTGCTAATACCAGAATGATTGAAATTGTCACTCATATTCCTGTGCTGAAGATGTTTTCCAAGACTATATAGCTCAGTCAAGTGGGGGAAATGTCAGGAAATCCTGATCTATTAGGCTTGACTGATCCATATCTCTATCACTAAAGCTATGAGTCAATAATAGATGGGCCACAGCCAGATTGAAATGTCTATTCCAGAATACAGAGAAACTATATCAAGACTGATATAGTTTGAAATTCAGAAGACACCTGAGACATTCCGGGTCTCAGGTCATTGGTTAATCTGGAATCTTCTGCTATACATTCTGGATCCCAAAATAGTACGCAAATCCAACCTAGAGAATAAAGGCAGGAAATTACGACATCCTGTTTCACCAAGAAATAAGACAAAATACTGCCTGTGTTAATTTTGTACATTACACCAAGCGCAAGATGGGATCAGCCCTATGGATGTCAACTTAGTTGGCCTCAACTAATTCAAGGGATATCTAGGCTGAAAAGAAGAAATCAGCAGCCTAGAATATTACCCCATTCTAAAACCTTATTCAGGTTTAGAATCCAACTCTGGGGGTAAAACTAGCAGCTTAGGGATGATAGGCTAGCTATTAAGAGTTGTCTGCAGCTAGACGCCAGTCTGGCCACTAGCATTGCACTATAAAAAGTCCTTCCAAGATCCCTTGGAAGGCAGACAAAAAATAATAAACACCAACATTACTACTAATTCAATTAGTAGTAGTGCCAAGTACAATAAGAGCGTATTTTTGTTACTTTTAAATCCTACCAAAACCACCACAGACGGTGTCGCGTTCCAAAGACCACATGACTCTATCTTCACTTAGCTCCAGTAACCACATAACTTTGTCAGTTGCTGTCATCATCCACACTAATTGGAAACACATCTGTCCTCATACAGATATCCCAATCCCACCATGTATAATACACCTAATAAAAACAACATCTCTTCTTCTCTCCAAGAACACAAAATCTTGACAGGCTTCTTTTCTAAAAAGAAGACACTGTCTCAAAACCAACACAGCCCTAGGGAAGCTTAAAACAGTACATCATTGTAGGGTGCTTGGCCTCTAGCTTTAAATAAATGAGGGCCTGGTTTTGCAGCTTTAACTAGGGCTTAGATTTTCACACCATGCTGTCAGGAATTCATACTATGGTAAGTTTCTGAAAACTTGCGGGCTACAACCCTGCAGGTCCAGAAGAAAGAGCCCACCACAGAACGGGGGCTAACTTTACAATGTAGGATAGTGATTTTCTGAGAATGGCCCAGGGTCTGCTGGTGGGCACAATAGAATTGATTAAGCCAGGGAGGGTGATGTACATGACTCCAAGTATCTGGGTGGAGATGGACTTACTAGTAGCAACAGATTCTTGTGGGCAGTTGTGCCGCGGGGTCAAGGGAGGGGTCATTGGTACCAAATATATGGCAGGTAGTTATATTTGTCACAAAATAGCAAATGTTACACAGTGATCCAAGTTTCTTCACAATAAATAATCTCTGTTTCTCTGGTACGGGCTTCTGGTTTGTAAATTAGGATCTTTTCTAAGGTAAACTTCAAATAATCTGAGTTTGGAGGATACTCTGTAAAATGAACTAGGATGTAGGAAGCTCCTGGAGGGCAGAATAACTCAGGTGGTTGGTCCTGTGTTTTCTTTGGCTTAATTAGAGACAGGAACAGACCTGGGGATATCAAACTGAAAATGGTAAAGTGCTAAAATGATGTAGGGTAAACCCTGCATGAACCAAAGGTTCATATCACTTTATTGTAAGAATGGCAATGAGCATACTTCCTGTCATTTCCTGGGTATAATTATGCTCATTAAAACTGTGAAAACTTTTGTAAATTCTTGTGGGCCAGGTGGTAGCATTTACCAGGGGTTTGAAATCCTTGGTGACATCCAACGTAGAAAATTCATCATTGTCTGGGCAGGGATGGGAAATATCTATTTCCTTCTTTGAGACATGAGGTTTGTCATCATTTAGTGGCCCTTGTTCTTGGGGAAATTTCTGCAGTACTCTATTGGTGGTGGCCCAAGTTATTACAGGGATATTGCTTGGGTTGATGCTCCTATTGGCTAGGATAAGAGGATTCTTCAGAGGGCAGGCTTTGATCATAGAAGGTGTTACACTGGTAGGTTTTGGAGGTTTCTCAAAAGTTGAATCTATTTCTGATCTGAGCCCAAAAAATCACAGGCAGCTGTGTGAGAGAGAGGGGCTAAAATAAATAAGTTTGGATCCCATCCTGGAGTAAACCCTACCAGGATATTATCCAGTGTAGAACTGGCATGACTGCTTGTACGTGTGTCCAAAGGAAGGACACAGGGGACAACTGGTAAAATTAAGAGTCCAAACCCATCTAAATTATCTCACCCTGCAGCCAAGGAGTGTGCCTGGGGATGAGATCATGGGGGACAACTTTGCTTTGTGAGCAGGAGACTCAAACTATAAGGGAGGAGGGACCACAGAGGTGTTTTCTCCTGAGAGAGCTGCAAGGTCAGAATTGAGGAAGGGAAACTTGAGGTCATCACAGGTGAGACTCTTGACCAGGTTTTCACCAGTAGCAACCAGGTCTTGAGCACTGCTGGGAAGGTCCTCAAGCAAATGTAGAAAATGAGTGAGATCTTCTCTCACATAGGAAGACGATAAGAAGATAAACAGCACCAAATATCTGGATAGGTGGACCAGATCATTACCGGTATGGGAGCCAAGGTAAATATCACAAATTTAAGCAGGGGAGCCAAAATTTCTAATGGTATTAGGTAAATTACAGGTTTTCTTTTTTTGGGGAACCAAGTGGATGCAACAACTAAAAATCAGGCAAACCAGGGTTATTTGTAATAACTGGGGCAAAGCAGGCTTCAAACCCAGCTTCAGAATGGCAGAATTAAAGGGGGAGGCCTTTACATTATGTAAACTGATACTAGTGTTGCAACTGAGTTTACATCCTTGCCTGCCAGTGTGTCTTACAATACACAGGGGGTGCTCAATGAGTTATCCCTTAACGTATCTAACAACATGGACCAATCTGATGGCAATACCAAACTGTGGGCATTTTCTCCTAATTAGGAGCGCTGCCAGTTCAACCTGATGATCCCTGCACAATTTATTCCTTGGCTTTTTATCTTACATGAAACATGTTACTATGCCACCCCCTATGGCCTTGTGGCTTTCCTCATATAGTATATTAACCACAATATTCTACAATAAATGATACCTTATTCTATTCATTGTTGTCCTTTCTATTGGACTGTTATCTTCCCCAATCAAATACTGAACTCTAATTGGTTCAGTTGCAACACTAGGGCAATGTCACGGTAAGTTCCATAATGCCAGGGATTATTTAGCCAAGTAGGAAAGCTCAGAAAGCCAGAAATTTTTTAACAAAACTGACTGATTTAACAGATTTGAATCAAACGGTTGATTGCAAATGGTGTTGTGTTCTGAGGCAAGGCACAGACACACAACAGGAAATCCTAAACTTAGGATTGGATTTGTACTAAGTCTTGGTTAGATGACAGGGAAGGCAAATGTGTTTACCTTGTGGCCCTGGAAGAATAATCTCTACTAGTTGTGGCTAGAGAGAGGCGTGGAAGTACAGAAGACACAAAGACAAAAATGTGAATAGAACTTAATTTTATTGGTGAATAAGGAAATGGAATATATAGTGGTTGAGAATACCACAAAACACTACTAGGACAGTAGGATCACTTGCCACCAGCATTAGTGGGGCAAGTGAGTTGCACAGAGATCAGGAAACCAAACAATTGTATTTTCTGAATTGGTCATCAACTCATTTTGAGTAGCAAAAGCAAAAGCGAGAGATTTGTCCTTGAAATAGCCCACCAAAGGCAAAATCAAAATACTGTGAATAGCTGCATTTACGACATTTCCCTCCTCTAGATTGGCCTTAGGGGGGTGGTATTTACAAAGGAACTTTGCGTGCACTCGAGCAAAAGGATAGCCACTAGACAGGAGCTTTACAGTGTATTTGGACCCTTGCTTAAAGGTTACTTCTAGAGGGCCAATCCACAGAGAGTCCAACTTGTGTGTGCAACCACCTACTCTGTGTTGGTAGTAAAGGACATGGTTGCCAATGTTAAACTCAGGCAGGGGGGAGCGTCCAGCATTTTCAGGAGAGAGCTCAAGCATCTTAGTCTTATATGCAGAAGTGTAAGCAGTGGCTTGAATATCAATTATTTTGTTGACTAAATCCTTGATGTGGTTGTCAGGATTCATGGCCTTATCCAAGATAAGCAGGGCCCCCACCAAGAGCAATGGGGTAGTAGCCTCTTTCCCATATAGCATAGCAAAGGGAGAATATCCTGTGACACAATGTTTGCTAAGGCGGTATGCAAAGAGGGCAGCAGGTAAGTACAAGTCCCAGTTGGCAGCGTCCAAGTAGGTGAGCTTCCTCATAATGGAGACCAGTGTAGAGCTAGCACGTTTAACTGCCCCATTAGTGAAAGAATTGTATGGAGCAGAGAAGAACTGGTGCAAACCCAAAGCTTCGACAACAGAGGTTACTAGCTTGGCATTAAAGTTAGTCCCATTATCGGAGAGCAACACTTGAGGACAACCATGGCGGTAGAAAACGTCTTACAACAGGAAGGCAGCAGTTGTCTTAGCCGTGATGTCCTTTGTAGGGCAAGCCTCTACTCATTTGCTAAAGTGATCAATAGCAACCAGAATAAAGCAACACCCAGAACAAGAGTGGGGAAGAGGACCTACCGCGTCAATGCTAACAGTGTGAAAGGCATGTTGAGGGGGAACTAATTTGAACTTGTGGGCAGCAGCTTAAGGCCTCTGTAGCTGGCAGTTGTGGCAGCTAGCAATGACATCTGGGATCAGCAGGCAAAGGTTCTCCCAGAAGTAGTTCTTCTGAAGCCAGTCAAAGGTCTTGGCAATGCCTCCATGCCCAGTTTCTTTATGGGCTTGTGACACCAACAAGAGGCAAAGACTGGGCCGTACATAAGGCAGATACTGGTCTTGTACCTTTTTGAAGAGCTGATTGTCACGTATAAGGGTATCTTTGGATAGCTTGTACAGGGCCAGTTGTACCTCCTCTGTCTCACTTTCCCAAGAAGAAGGGTACCCAATTAGTTTGTATAATTGGTTGGCCTCTGCAAGATGCAAAGCAAGAATAGGCATTCTGGAGAGCCCATCAGTGTTCTGATGTTGAATTCCAGGGCAATGGAGCACCGTGAAGTTGTATTCATGCAGACGTAGAGCCCATCTAGACAGGCGCCCTTCAGGTTCCTTAAGCTGCTGTAACCATTTGAGAGAAGCGTGGTCAGTGACAACTGTGAAGTGGGTGCCATATATGTAATGACAAAATTGCTTGACTGCATGCAACACGGCAAGGCACTCCTTCTCCATGACACTATAGTTCTTCTCATTCTTGTTTAGTACGCAGGAAGTGTAAGCCACAGGATGGTCTACACCCTTGTCATCTAGTTGGTCCAGAATGGCTCCAATAGCTAGATCACTAGCATTGGTGTACAGGATGAACTCCTTATCATAGTCAGGATACACTAGGATTGGCGCCTCTTTGAGTTTTTGTTTAAGGGTCTCAAAGGCTTGTTGCTGACTGGCAGTCCACTCAAAAGGAACATTACGTAAAAGCTGGACTAAAGGTTCACTAGTATTGGCAAAGTCAGGGATAAACTGTCTATAGTAGCCCATCATCCCCAGGAAGACTTTTACTTTTTGCAAGTTGGTGGGCAGAAGCATTTTGTCGATGGCTTCAACATTCTTAGTTATTGGGTGAATCCCTGTCTGGGTTACTTCATGGCCCAAGAACTCAAGATGTTCTTTGAAGAAGGCGCACTTGGAAGGCTTCAGTTTGAGGCCAGCTTATTGAATCTTTATGAACACCTCTTTGAGATGAGCCAGGTGATTGGTGAAGGTAGCGCTGAAAACTGTTATATCATCCAAGTATACTAGGACGCACGACAATTTCAAGTCACAAAGGATGGAGTCCATGGCCCTTTGGAAGGTGGCTGGGGCGTTGCAAAGTCCCTGTGGCATGCAAGTAGGCTCAAAAAGCCCTTCAGAAGTAATGAGCGCGGCTTTCTTACAATCCTTGGGGGATAGGCCAACTTGCCAGTATCCAGACGCCAGATCCATGGCGGAGAAGAACTTAGAGCCTCCAAGTTGTCAGAGAGCATCATCAATATGCAGCAAGGGGTACAAGTCCTTCTTGGTCAAAGAGTTCAGTTGGCAATAGTCCATCACAATATGATGACCCCCATCCTTCTTCTTTAAGATGAGTAGTGGGGAAGCCCAAGGACTTTGGGAAGGCGCCAGCAGCCCAGCATCTAGCAGTTGTTTGAGCTCTTTAGATACTTGGGCGTCTTCCACACAACTGTGGCAATATGGTTTAGCACAGAAGAGGGGAGCATTGCCAGTGTCAATCTGATGGATAACACCTTTGGCTAACCCATAATTGGTACTGTCCTTAGCAAAGATATTGGAAAATTGGTCTAGTAAATCTAACACCTCTTTCTGTTGAACTAGGGACAGTTGTGGGAAGTCTTGTGCAGTGAACAGAGATAAGACTTGCGGCTCATCATCTGGTAGGTTAAAATCTTGAAACATACCAAAGGGATGAAGGGACAGGACATCAGGAGCGCCCAACAACTTGCCATATCCAACAACCTGTCCCCTAGACACTGTCATGGGAAGAGCAGTCAGGTTGGCTATCAAAAATTGAACAGGATCCTTATGGGAGACATCTAGGATTCCAGGACAGAGGTAAGGTTTATTGCGTCCTAAGGAGGGGGGAGAGTACAACTCCAAGAAGGTGTGTTCAGGTAGTTCATAAGATATCTGGGAGTCCAGGATGGCCTGGGAGCCAGGTGGGATGGTGACAGCAGACGTGGCTAGGAGAGGGATACCTTCAGACGCAGGACAAGCCATGGGTGGACACTTCATGTTTGAAGAGTGGGTGCAGTACTTGAGGTTGAAAACCCCAGTGGGATATTCCAAGGCGCAGGTCTTGAGGCGTTTCCCCGGAACTTTAACTGGCTCTTCAAAGATTAAGGGGACTTTGTATCCCAGAATAGAGAGGTAGCCATCTTTCAAGTTGATTATCCCATTATATTCCCTAAGGAGCTGGGTGCCAACTAGGAGATTTTAACTCTCATTCTCTAGGACAACTGCTGGCTTGGCTAGGAGAAGCTTGCCAAACTGCATGGGTAGAGCGGAGTAAGCCCCTATGGCGCGGGTCATAGACAGTCCAGCTGTGCCATACAACTGGTGATAATTTAGGTCAGGGGCAAGTTTGAGTTTCTTCACAAGCTTGGAGGATAAAACTTTGACTGGTGAGCCAGTGTCTATAACTGCCTTAATCTTCACTTTTTGAATGGATATCTCTACTTGAGTGGTAGTGAAACCAAAGTGGGGGAAGGACAGCCAGGATGTCTTGAGCCTCTGCCAGTTCCTTATCCCACTTCTCAATCATTCATCTTAATCCCTGGAAACTCCTTATAAACATTCTGGAGGGGGAGAAAAACAGATACATTCTTGAAGACAGCATCAGCAACCTAAGCAGCTTCTTCTGACAACTCCACTAGCATGGGGGACGTGGTAGGTAGGGCAAAACATTTTGCTCAGGCAAGGCTTAGCGTGTTGTAGTCTTTCCTGAGTGTAACTTATATGGACTGTATGGTTTTGGGAACTGTTGTGTTTGGCTCCAGGGGACGACATCCTGGAGGACACAGCGGGAAATCTTTATTACAAAAGATTTGAGGTTTGAAGCTAGCCTTGGGTTAGTCTTCAGGGCAAAATTAAGGGCACATACCTTAATTTCCTGGAAAACAAGATGTAAAAGTCCTTTTGGCAGAAAGGACAGGAAAAGCTTGAAGATTATAAAAGCCAACACAAATGTGGATAAACTTGTCTTTATTAGGAGTAATGATTCTACTTTAAATAGTTGACAAGAGGCAGTGATCACTCAATAGGAAGACAGAGTGGCTGAGGGAGTCACGCTGGGATGAGGTCATACCAGGATCAACCACAGACAGGTACAATAATCCGGAATGGGTGGATATTGAACCAGACCCATTTGCGGAAGGCAAGGAATTTCCAAACTCAAAGGCAAAACCAGTCAAATCTTTGCAACTATCAATATTTGAAGGGCATATTGAAATAGCATTAATAGCGCAATTTACAACATCTCCCTCCCTCAAGATTGGACGGAGGGAGTTGATACTTGCAAAGGAATTTGGAGTGGACACGGGCAAAGGGACGGCCAGACAATAGTAGCTTCACAGTGTATTTGACGCCTTTTTTGAAGGTAACCTCACAAGGCCCAACCCAGAGGGAATCCAACTTGTGGGCTCTACCACCTGTACAATTCTGGTAGTAGAGAACTAGATTGCCTACTTGGTATTTGGGGAGAGGGGCTCTAGCAGCATTGGACGGAGAGAGCTCCAAAGCCTTAACCTTATAAGCAGTGGAGTAGGTGGTTGCCTGGATGTCAATGATACGGTTGGTTAGGTCTTTCACGTGGGTCTCAGGATTTGCAGATGTATCATACTCAATCAGAGGAGGTCCCAAGATTGAGGGGGTAGTGGCCTCACGTCCATAAAGCATGGCAAAAGGGGATTGACCAGTCACCCAATGTCTACTAAGGCGGTAGGCAAAGAGGGCAGCAGGGAGGAACATGTCCCAATTGGCAGCGTCAGAGAGCGTGAGTTTTCTCATGATGGATACTAGGGTGGAGTTTGCTTGTTTGACAGTTCCATTGGTGGAGGGATTATATGGCGCAGAGAACAACTGGTGAGTCCCCATAGCTTTGACAATAGAGGTGATGAGGCAAGCATTAAAGTTGGTACCATTGTCGGAGAGCAGGACTTGAGGGCAGCCATGTCAATAGAAGATGTCTTGCAGCAAGAAAGTAGCCATGGTCCTTGCTGTTATATCTTTTGTTGCTCTGGCTTCAACCCATTTGCTAAAGTGATCTATAGCAACCAAAATAAACCAACATCCCAACCTAGAACGGGGGAAGGGCCCAACAGCATCAATACTCACAGTATGGAAGGCATGTTTTGGAGGGATGAGTTGGAACTGGTGTTGGGAAGGACAAGGACGTTGGAGTTGACAAGAATGGCAGGAGGCAAGGACATCAGGGATCAAGAGGCGCATGTTTTCCCAGTAGAAGTTTTTGCACAACCAGTCATGAGTCTTGGCTATACCTCCATGGCCAGTATCAATGTGAGCTTGGAGGATGATGGCTATCCTCATACTAGGGCAAACATAAGGTAGGTAGGCATTTTTAACCTTCTTGAAGAGTTGTCTATCACAAATTATGGTGTCCTTGGATAGGGTCTGTAGAGCTAGGCGGATATCTTTGGGCTCAGTGGTCCAAGAGTCAGGATACCCTATTAGCTCATATAGTCAATCAGCATCAGCGGGGTGGATAGCCAGGATTGGCATCCTTGACAGGCCATCAGCATTCTGATGTTGGGCCCCAGGGCGGTGTACCACAGTGAAATCATACCCTTGCAGACGTAGAGCCCAACGTGCTAACCGACCTTCAGGTTCCTTTAGCTGTTGTAACCACTTGAGAGAGGAGTGATTGGTGACTACCGTGAAATGGGTTCCATAGATGTAATGCCAAAACTGCTTCACTGCATGTAGCACAGCCAAACATTCCTTCTTGGTAACACTGTAGTTCTTTTTGTGCTTATTAAGGACCCTTGATGAGTAGGCTACAGGTTGATCTACACCTTCATTGTTAAGTTGGGCAAGGATAGCACCCACAGCTACTCCACTAGTGTTGGTATACAAGATGAACTCTTTATCATAATCAGGATAGACTAAGATAGGAGCCTCCTTGAGCTTGGCCTTCAGCGCTTTGAATGCTTGTTGCTGGCTGTCAGTCCACTCAAAGGGGACGTTGAAAAGCAGTTGGACGAGGGGTTCACTCAGTTCAGCAAAGTCAGGGATGAATTGTTGGTAGT
Source organism: Entomophthora muscae (assembly GCA_014839935.2). Taxonomy (NCBI): domain Eukaryota; kingdom Fungi; phylum Entomophthoromycota; class Entomophthoromycetes; order Entomophthorales; family Entomophthoraceae; genus Entomophthora; species Entomophthora muscae. Next base: position 655,877 of record QTSX02004980.1, on the reverse strand, counting down.
AGCCCATCATACCAAGGAATACTTGTACCTCTCAAAGATTTGTGGGAGGTAGCATCTTGTCAATGGCTTCCACCTTGTTATTCATGGGGCGGATTCCAGTCTGAGTGACTTCATGTCCTAGAAATTCAAGTTGTTCCTTGAAGAAAGAGCATTTGGAGGGTTTGAGTTTCAGGCCAGCTTCATGGATCTTGACAAAAACAGCCTTGAGATGCTCCAAGTGATCAGTAAAGGTAGCGCTGAATACGGTAATATCATCAAGATACACAAGGACACAAGAGAGTTTTAGGTCTTGTAAGATGGAGTCCATAGCTCTGCTGAAATGTGGCAGGGGCATTGCATAGTCCCTGGGGCATACGAGTGGGTTCAAAGAGGCCCTCTGACGTGATGAGCGCAGCCTTTTCTTGATCTTCAGGTGATAGGTCAACCTGCCAGTATCCCAAAGCCAGATCCATGGCAGAGAAAAACTTGGAACCACCCAGCCATCTGAGAGCATCATTGATTCTGGGCAAGGGGTACAAATCTTTCTTAGTGAGAGAGTTCAGGCGGCAATAATCCATTACAATGTGGTGTCCTCCATCTTTCTTCTTGAGGATCAGTAACGGGGAAGCCCAAGGACTTTGGGAAGGAGCCAGTAACCCAGCGTCCAGAAGCTGCTTGAGTTCTTTAGACACCTGAGCATCTTCCACCCTACTACAGCGGTATGGTTTAGCACAAAAAGGAGGCACATCCCCAGTATCAATCTGATGGATGACTCCTTTAGCTAGGCCATAGTCTGTAGGCCCAGAGGCAAAGATGTCACTGAACTGATTGAGTAGGTCCAATATGTCCTTTTGTTGAACAGGAGACAATTGGGGGAAATCAGCAGCAGTGAACAAGGAGAGAACTTGTGGATCATCTTCAGGTAGGTTGAAATCACTGAAAGTTCCAAAGGGGTAGAGGGAGGATACTTGTTCTGCTCCAAGTACACAACCATGACCTACAACCTGGCCTCTGGTTACTTGCATGGGCAGGGCTGTCAGATTAGCAAGCAGTAATTGCACAGGTTCTTTGTGAGTTTGGTCCAAAATCCCCAGACATAGGCGGGGCTTGGTACAACTTAAGGATTCAGGTGAGTAAAGCTCCAAGAAGGACTTTTCAGGCAGCTCATAGGAAATCTGGGAGTCAATCACCACTTGAGAGCCCAGGGGGATGGTGATAGCAGCTGGCGCTAGCAGAGGTACCCCTTCTTCCGCAGGGCAGGAAGGAGGAGGGGTGCACATGTTGGAGGAGTGAGTCCTATACTTGAGGGAGAAAATACCTGTGGGGTACCCAAGCACGCAAGTTTTAAGACGCTTTCCTGGAAGGCGCGGAGGTTCCTCAAAAATCAAAGGAACTTCATATCCCAAGAGCAAAAGGTATCCATCTTGTAAGTTTAGAATTCCATTATATTTGCGGAGGAACTGAGTACCAACCAAGAGGTCATAGCTTTTGTTCTCTAGGACCACAGCAGGGGAGGCAATAAGGAGTTTCCCAAACCTCATGGGTAGAGCAGAGTAGGCACCAATGGCTCAAGTTTGGGCCATGCCAGCTGTGCCATACAACTGTGTGTAGTTGAGGTCAGGGGCCAACTTAAGTTTCTTCATTAGCTTGGACAAAACCATGTTGACAGGGGTACCCGTGTCCAAGATGGCCTTGATTTTGACCTTTTGGATTGATACTTCCACACGGGTTGTATCTTTCCCAAAGGGAGGCAAGACTGCCAACACATCTTGCGCAGCCTCTAGCTCCTTTTCCCATTTGGCCAGCATACACTGTAATGCAGGGATTTCCTTATACACAGTCTGTAGTGGAAGAGACACAGTTATGTTGTGGAAAAGAGCTTTGGCTAACTCTGCTGCTTCTTCAGAGGAGTCAACCAAGACGGGAGGTCAATGGGCTTGAGCTAGGTAAGGGCAAGCCACCATGGACTTAGCTTCACTTGGAGGTACCCAGGAAGTGGTGGTAGCCTTCCCAGAGCAAAGCTTGTAGGGTACAGGGATAGTTTCCAGAACAGCCAGGACGGAGTAGCCATAACTATCAGAGTCTTCACTATCAGAATTTTCAGGCTCTGAATCACTGGAGAGGTTGTGAAACAGATGAAGGATAGTTGGGCCAGAGGAGGAGGGAGCTTCCTCATCAGACAGAGGATCAGGGGGAGACAGGGGAGATTGGTCAGCAGAGAGTGTCTCTGTGTCTAAGCTGACCTCTCTTTTCCTGCCTGTTCCTTGGGATTGCAACCTTCCACTCAAGGATTAGTGCAAGTGCGTGAGTGGTGTCCAATCTGGCCACAGTTATGACAGCCCTGTCTCTTAGCCTGCCCACCAGTACCCAGAGTCATAATGTGCGGCGTACAAGAGGTGGTCCCAACATTACTGGCTTTGTTCTCACACACCACCATACCTCCATGTGTTAAATGCATGGCTTGTAAGAGTGTCTTAATACTCTTCATGGAAGTGAGTGAAGCCTTGTGTGCCCTAAAGTTTAGGCATAGAAGCTGGTTCACCTTCAAAGCATTTGAACAAGCTGTGTAGGCCTCCTGGGGAGTCAACTGTTGACTAGTAATTAACTGTTGGCCTTCAATGTAGAAACAATCTGCAAACTCAGCCAGGGTCTCCTTGGGTTTGAAAGCAATATGCATAAATGCATCCTTCTTGACTTCCAAGCTGAGGTCTCCTCCAAACTCTTCAATAAGAAGGCGCTTCATATCCTCCCAGGTGACAATAGAAGGGAGCTCAGGGACCACAACTTCCTGGCAAGTGGGATGGAGGCAGGTAAGGATGTGTTCCTTCTTGAGTTTGTCAGTAGCCCTACGCATTGCAGTTTTGTAAATGGTCAGAAAAGCAGCAATGGTAGAGGTCTTGGGATCAAATTTCTGCTTGAAAGTTGGCTTATAATTTGGGTTAATGGACGAAGACAAGGACTGGCTGTTCTCACCAGGGTTGAGGACGTTAATGTGAGGATTGCCCTCGAATTTGGATTCAGTAGTAGGTTGTCTAGCCCAGAGAAGTTGAAGGCTTTCCTCTAAAGTGTCCACGGTAAAGCTATTCTGCCCACTAATGTCTCAGGCAGTTGTGGCAGCAGTCCCAAATTCATCAATCTTGATTTGTTGTACTGCCAAGGTGCCAGCAATTCCATTAACACAAGTAGCCAGGGAGGTGGCCTGAGTGACCAAGGGGGCGACTTGTCCATTTAGAGTCTCTGTAAAGCGGGAGAGGTTTTGGACCTCTCTTTCTAACGTGTCTTGCCTATCAGCTACATCATTTGTCACTTCAGCAAGTTGATCTTGAGCACGCGCACAGTAGACCCGGGGTTGACCTTCTAAGCCAGGGCAACAACCATGATTCTCATGAGCGGGAGTATTAACAACTTCACCTTCTTCTTCATCTTCAGATTCAGATGACAAACCTTCAGAATTAGAGAGGCGCTGTCTTAAGTACTTGATTTCACCTTGTAGAGTAGCCACCTGATCAGTGAGGGAGGCAATACAAGGGTCAGGCATAGGTTCAACTGGAGGGGGAGGTTGCACAGAAGCTTGGTGTCTAGTGGTAGCCTTGAGCTTGGTGATGGCCTCCCATACTTTGGTTTTGAAATAAGAAGGGGTCCCAACAGGAGGAGCGGGAGGAGTCACCTCAATAGAAGCCACCCAATTGTCCATATAAGTTTGCACTTGGTATAGAGTGTTGCCTAGTGCAGCCTTATCCAGACCATATTGATGCTGCAGGTGACAGCCCCAAGTATCAACATGAGCTCCTATCAATTTGAGTTGTGAGTTGATATGCTCTCTGAATTAATTTAGTTCACTAACCAGAGTCTCAAAATCATGCCAATGGTTAAACAGAAAAGCCTCAATTTGCTCACGCCAGGCTGCCTGATGTTCATCCAATTTGCATAGTTGATCCTTTATGTATCCAGGGAGCAAGGAACAAAGGGAATTAAGGGAGGTGGTTAAATACTTCTGTGATACCAACAAGTTGCACTGGTTGTCAGAAATACAAGCAAAGAGACTATGTGACCATTCTTGGTAGGCCATATTCTGAGTGTGGTTATTTGAGATGGCGGAGGCTACTGCATCTAGCAGTTGATTCTGGGATCCCAAGGCAAGTTGGTGGTGGACTAGGGCAGGTTGGATGAACTGGTTAACCAACATGCCAATAGTATCCATGGATTCTGTCAACGCAGGGGGGGAGACCAAAGTCCAAAAGGAAGGAGTACAGGTCTTTGGAGGCGTACCTGGGACAGAGGCCAGGGATAGAGTGCATGGCTACCATGCCAGAATGAAGAAGGGAGCGGGTGGCAGCATAATCTTGCTCATAGTTGAGAGAGAAAGCAGGAAGGGGGGCCCACGAGGGCCCGGGAGACAGAACCAATACTATAGGATTTGCAGGAGCATTGGTGATGTCTTCTTCTAGAGGGGGACTAGAAACTTTGGGTTGATCTGGTACTTTGGAAACAAAGGGAGAGGGACCAGAGAATTTGTGTGGTAACAGGGTAACCAAGGGGCTTGCAGCCCCTGTAGTGAGCACCATTTTTTTGTGTTTGGCTCCAGGGGACAACATCCTGGAGGACACGGCAGGAAATCTTTATTACAAAAGATTTGAGGTTCGAAGCTAGCCTTGGGTTAGCCTTCAGGGCAAAATTAAGGGCACATACCTTAATTTCCTGGAAAACAAGATGTAAAAGTCCTTTTGGCAGAAAGGACAGGAAAAGCTTGAAGATTATAAAAGCCAACACAAATGTGGATAAACTTGTCTTTATTAGGAGTAATGATTCTACTTTAAATAGTTGACAAGAGGTGGTGATCACTCAATAGGAAGACAGAGTGGCTGAGGGGGTCACGCTGGGATGAGGTCATACCAGGATCAACCACAGACAGGTACAATAATCTGGAATGGGTGGATATTGATCCAGACCCATTTGTGGAAGGCAAGGAATTTCTGAACTCAAAGGCAAAACCAGTCAAATCTTTGCAACTATCAATATTTGAAGGGCATATTAAAATAGCATTAATAGCGCAATTTACGACAGGAACGGTCAAAACAGAGTACCCATATGCATCAGTGTTATCAATATCAGAATCATCCAGGTCAGAGCCATCAGAGATATTGTGAAACAGGAGGAGGATAGGAGGAGCCTCATTATCAGCAGGCTTGGATTCAGCCATAGAGGGAGGGGTTGGAAGAGACTGGGAAGAATTGTCAACCGAGAGTGTCTCTGCCTCTAGGTTGACTGTTCTTTTCCAGCCTGTTCCTTTGGATCAGCTCCTTCAACCCGCGGATTGGTGCAGACTCAAGAATGATGACCTATCTGACCACAGTTGTGGCAACCTTGGCGTCAAGGAGGATTCTGTGAATTCATAGTAAGAATGCGAGGACCACGGGAAGATGAACCAGAGTTAGAAGCAGCTCAACTTTCTCTAACAACGGCACCAGAGTGGGTAAGATGCATATCTTGCAACAACATCTTTATGCTCTTCATAGAAGAGAGCATAGCCTTATGGGCTTTGAAGTGAAGGCACAGAAGTTGGTTAACCTTGAGGGCTTGAGCACAAGCCATGTAGGCTTCCTTCCATGTAGAATTTGTCTGCAAACTTGGCTAGTGTCTCCTTAGGCTTAAAAGCAATATGCATGAAGGCATCCTTTTTCACTTCCAGGCTAAGGTCACCACCAAACTCATCAATCAGAAGCTGCTTCATATCTTCCCACGTCTCAATGGAGGGTAGTTCTGGCACAACTACCTCTTGGCAGGTTGGGTGTAGACAGGTCAGAATGTGTTCCTTCTTGACTTTGTCTGAGGCTCTTTGCATGGCAGTTTCATAGATAGTTAGGAAAGCTGCAATGTTCAAGGTTCTGGGGTCAAAGACTTGCTTAAAGGTAGGCTTAAAATGTGCTTTGGGAGTTGGACCACCATTGTTGCTATCAAGTACATTGATATGTGGGGAAAACTCTGCCTCAGATTCCGAGGGGGGTTGTCTAGCCCATAGCTGGCAAACACTTTCTTCAAGGGTGGTAAGAGTCTCAACAGCACGGGCCTCAGTATTGGCAGCTTGAGTGGTCTGTTGTGCAGTAGTATCTAGGTGTTGACCTTGGGTGGTCACTATTGTAGAGAGTTCAGCCAGACGTGAAGTAAGGGATGGCCCCACTGAGAGGCAAGGGGTGAACCTATCATTTACAGATTTGATTACTTCATTCATTTCTTGTATGTCTCTATCCAGCTCAGTATGGTCCTGCTTCAATTGATCCACCTTGTTAGCTAGAGCAATTAATTCCCTAGCGCATTGAATTTGAGGTGCTCCAGATAAACCAGGGCAGCAGCCATCTTCATTGACAACACCAACTGGACTAGCAGCAGTTGCCATCATTTCACATAGGGCGGCAAGTTCTTGCTGTAGCTCTACAACTTGGGTAGTCAGTTCAAGAACCCGGGGGTCAGGTTGAGGAGCCTCAGCAGGACGTCCCTGATTGCAAGTAGTCAAACGTAGTTCTCAGATGGTGTCCCATATTCTCTGTTCCCTATCCACCAAGTCATCAGAAGGGGGAGAGGGCGGAACATCTGGCTTAGGCGTAAATAGCTCATTTACTTGGCTCTGGAGTTTGGCTATGGCAGCAGCAGTGGCTGCTCTTTCTTGCTCAAATGTGGTACTGAGTTCATTAAGGCCGCTACCTGCTGTAGTTGCTCAAAGGAATATGTACTGAAGGCATTGAGCTGTTGCACAAGTTGCTTGAAGTCAGTGATATAAGTGTTTAAGGTGGAATCCACCTGAGTTTGCCAGGGTTGTTCTAGCTGGTGAAACTTGTGTAGATGTTCTCTCATGTATTTGGGGATAGACTGGCGCATTTGTTCAATAGAATTAACCAAACAGGCCTGGGAGGTGACAGAGTTGCGTTGATTTTCAGATACCAACAAAAACAGGGAATGAATCCACTGTTGATAGGCAGCAAACTGGTCCCAGTGATGAGTAACCACAGCTTGCAGAGACGAGATTTCTTGGATGTGGAGTCCCAACATCATTTGATGGTGGGCCAAGGCAGGCTGCACAAAGGATGATAGCAAGTGTTCAGTGGAGCCAGCCACTGAGAGGAGATGTTGTGGAAATTGAGAAGCCACACTTAATTCATAGTATTCAGCCCAACTGAACTGCAACTGAAGGCAAGGGATGGCTCCTTCACGGGCTATCCCAAGGGCTACCAACATGACTTGATCTAAGTCAGGGGTACCCATGGGGTAAGCAACTAGGCGGGGACCATTCCTGAGGTTCAGTATAGTGGGGGTAATAGGCTGGTTGGCAATATCTTCCTCAATAGGAGGACTGGTTATTTCAGGTGAAGTTGACTCTTGTATAGGCGGAGGCAAAGGACCTGAAAAAGTGGATGCAAAGGGGACAACCAAGGGGCTTACAGTCCCTGTAGTGAGCACCATTTTTGTCGTGTTCTGAGGTGCGGCACAGACACACAACGGGAAATCCTAACCTTAGGATTAGATTTGTACTAAGTCTCAGTTAGATGACAGGGAAGGCAAATGTGTTTACCTTGTGGCCCTGGAAGAATAATCTCTACTAGTTGTGGCTAGAGAGAGGCGTGGAAGTACAGAAGACACAAAGACAAAAATGTGAATAGAACTTAATTTTATTGGTGAATAAGGAAATGGAATATATAGTGGTTGAGAATACCACAAAACACTGCTAGGACGGTAGGATCACTTGCCACCAGCATTAGTGGGGCAAGTGAGTTGCGCAGAGATCAGGAAACCAAACAATTGTATTTCCTGAATTGGTCATCAACTCATTTCAAGTAGCAAAAGCAAAAGCAAGAGATTTGTCCTCAAAATGGCCCACCAAAGGCGAAATCAAAATACTGTGAATAGCTGCATTCACAACAAATGGGTTACAGCTGCTCTAGTTTGCCAGTTGAATCCAATTTTCCCCTGTAAGTTGATATTGATAAATCAACATAATTTAAGGGTCACCAGATATGAACTTATTATTCAGCATGGTCATCAGAAATTGGTCACCCAAGGGTTCTTTGCAACCTGGACCAGATACTCACTTGACAATGTGGAAGGAATAGGAGCTCAGGATCCAGGTGGTATTGCTTAATCAATTTTGATATATATTGAATAATTTTCACTGTTTCAACTCTAAGAGTTGAGTCCTCCCAAAAATTTACTCAATAAAAATCAAATATCCCTTGGTCTGACTTACATTTTTCTAATGCATCCTGTAGTTGGGTTTTTACGCTACATCCCCTACAATCTGATTCTCAGCTGGATCATTACTGGAAGATGGGGACTGGCTGTTAGCACTTTGTTGTTGACACCACCCAATGTTAATTACATGTCTACCAATTTTGGAGTTGTTTCACCTGTCTTTGAGGATAAAAATCTTGTTGTATCTCAATGTCCTGAATTTTATTCTGAAGACACTCTGATGCTTTCACGGGCTATTTTTTTGGGCTACTTTGGTTAGAATTAATTATTTTACTTAATCCTAGTATCTCAATTGGAAATCTCATAAAACAATATCTGAAGCCGCGTTGGTGGTTAATCATTAACTCTATGTGGATTTGGGTGGTAATTCCCCACCACTTAGAAACAGCTTCTTACTATCCCTCAATTTCTGTCACAGGCAAAGGCATAGCAAAAGCGTAACAATTTCAAGCTTAAAGTAAGAATTTATAAAGAATGCAAGGCTTATTTTAGAGATCAAACTCAAGTTTTGAAAGCAAGAAAGATAAACCTTGACATGAATACTAACACTGACTCTAGGGACTTTGAAAAGGGGCACCATAAGCCAGGGAGTGACATATAAGGTAAGAGAAAGTCAGGGCTTCTACTAACAACTTAGAAAGAACAAAAGGCCAACAAAAAGGGGCCCAAAATTAAAAAAAAACTGTAATTGTAAAAGCTAAACTTTTATTGGATAAGAATGAGCAAGCAGGGAACCAAAAGTCCCCTGTTGTAAGGGACTTCATCCCTAACACAAATCACAAATTATACTTAAATGGTGTTAATACGGTGGTAGAACCAGTAATTGCATTTTTAAATGCTAAAATACAAGCCAAGAATGAAACCAAATCTGCCAATAAGATCAATTCAAAAACACATTCAAAATTGATTAATGAATATGTATTAATCAATTTTGAACGCAAAATCAAAAGCAAGCGGGAAATCAAAGATCAAAATATAATTTCCACTTTAAATTCGGTTTTCAAGGCTTCAGACACTCATAACAACGACAGAAGTATTAATTCAGCATTTAAATTTAGTTCCAGTCAATATAAACCACCCAATCAATCCAAAATTAAATGCAAAAGAGATCCAACCCAGAGACTCAGGGGCCTAAATATTCAATCAAACCCAGGAAACCACCCAAGCAAAAGGAATACTTCACATCCAGCCCCAGATTCTATTACCAACCAAAGCAAGGTTCAATTCTGCAATGCAATAACCCAACCTTCCTCTTCTTGCATTGCAGGCTGCAGCCTGCTGCAGTCCTGCAAGGCAATACTTCACAAATCACTCTTGCAGATCCACCTGGTAACCACAATGTTCCCTTCCTCACTGAAGTCAGTATTTAAACTGAAAAATTCCTCCCATCCAAATTGCTCCAACAATTTCTTTATTTTCTATCAACCCAATAAATCTATATTCTCAATTCTAAACACTTGATTAGTAGATTATAAAGGTCCCCCCCAACAACATGAAGTTCATCTTCCTTATTTGGACTTTGTGTGTGTTATTCAATTATGGACAAGCAAATGTTAGCTTTGAAAACCCTGAACCAACTCCTACTGACAAATCTGAAGACTCAATTTGGTATCGTTTTGGTCCGCGTCAAAGACATGCCCCTTATGTTGAAACTGCTTGATTCCCACCAATAATCTACCCAAGGCCCCCTGGTTGGTCTTGGGGTACACCAGTGTTTACTATCTTCTCAACCACTTCACTCCCTTCTTGGAAAGATTCCGTCTATTTGGTCACCTTCTACACATGCTAATGATAGGAATTCCAGTAGGTTTCACTCTGATCAAATTCAACTTGGGAGCTCTTCTCCATTCAATTGGGGAAAGGCTTCCCAATGAGTGGATCCCTGACACCTGTCTTGCTTTGAGGGATAGGCTTAGAATCTGGGAGGTCAGCTGATCTGGACAGCAAATTTGATTGGCCAGGGGAGAAATTTTGTAAGGGAATTCCAATTGTACTGGAAGGTTTCCCAATGATTTTCTATTTGACCTCTGATTGTCTAGTGCTCATGGAATGCTTCAGGGACCCATTAACTCTAGTTTGAGTGGAATTTGTTAATTTAGCAGAAGCGCGCCCTGATTAGTTTAATCTTCATTTGTTTTAAATGATGGCAAAACCAAGCCAACAAGTAGTCCAAATTAATCAGGGATTCTTCCCAAGTAGGAATACAAATCTGATCACCAGTGGTTGCCACCCAAGAAGGGTACACCAATACAAATCTCTCGTCAATTGTGTAGGCTAAATCCTCAAGGGAATCAAGAGGCTTAGCTGGATTCTGAGCAGATTTCTTTATGTATCACAGAAAGATTGTCCTATCCAAGGCCAAAAGGGGGGAGTAACTTTACAGCTTTATAAAAAAGCAGTCATTTGTTTCAGAGCAGGAAACAATTCTGGGAAAATCATGCTGGATGTGATTTTTCCAGATCTGTTTCTTTCTCACACTACTGGTGGCAGATCTGTTTTTAGATCTTTTTCAAATTAATAAATATATCAAATTTTTCTTTTAAAGTTATAAAATTTATAAAATTTAAAATTGATTTTTTTTTAAAAAATATTTTTTCTTACCTTCCAGAGAAAGAAAGCCTTCTTCATCCTGGCACGGTTATGAAGTTTTTGGATCCCCTACATTTAGGGCCGCTTTGGCCAAGCCAGGGCAGCCGCGGCCAGTTTCTGGCTTTTAACACCCCCCTTCAAAGATATATTTCAATATACATAAATATTAGATATTTACGTCTTAGCTGAAGCGGCCATGAGCCGAAAGCTAGCCGGGGAAGCATCCCTACTTACATTAGAGGGATCTGAGAAACAAAAATGCGACAGCAAATCACAACTATTACAGTTAATAATGTAATTGTTGCATTCTGCATCTACCACAGCCCTAATTGAGACAAGTAATTTCTATCAAGTGTTAAAGAATACAGTTTATTTCGTAGCCCTTTAATAATAGGAGCTGAAATTAGGGCTGCTTTGACCAAACCCCAGCCAGCTTCTGGCTCTGGGTCACTCATATCAAAGATTTATTTTAAAATGTTCAAGTATATTAAAATTCCGCTTTAGCTGTAGCGGCCAAAAGCCGAAAGCAAGCCAGGGGTGAGCCGAAGTAGGGCTGCGTCGTCCCACCCCCGGACAAAACCCGGATTCTGTCCGAAGTTTCTGAAAATGTGGAAGGTAATATAATTTCTATTTGGGCTGATTTTAAATCCGATCTTCCAGATGCTGGAAAAGATATCTTTGTCCGGGGGTGGGACGACGCAGCCCTAAGCCGAAGCATCCCTAGCTAGAATCGAATACAAGCAGAAAGTACATCCCCATAAAATGGTGATTGAAGGTGGGCTCCTAGAATATCAACAAGGAAAAGAAGAGAGATATGGTAGTTCTTTCACTTAATGATAACTTTATACCGCAACGCCACCAGATCAACAATATTTTCAAGGGGGTGGCGAACACAATCTACCAGTGCATTAGCAGCAACTGAATCTGAAATGGTAGGCAGTGTCGGTTTTCACCGCCTGCATTTAGGCGTCCTCACAGCGGGAGATTCTTGGCCAGTGAAGTTCTTTGAAGCTTCTGATTTTCACTTAAGTATTTTCAATATGCTAAAGAAAGGTGGTATAGGTTTAATGCGCAACACTAAGATCACAAGCTTTCATTCTCCCTGGCTCCTAAGTCCAAACATCGATTCCCAAAATATTGTACTGTTTCCTCTTCAGCTTACTTTGAAATTATCTAAACCGGGAGATTTTGAGGAACTTCAACAATTGCTATTAGAATGCGTTAAAAAAGGAATGAAAAAAGATGAAGCAGTTGAATGGATCAGGAAAAACACTAGCCTAGCACCTAAATTTCTAGATGATAAGTTCTCCCTCATTGTATGTACACATAATGAAGTTGACTGCAGATGTGGTCAGATCGGTTCAAAAATATTCGATACTCTGGAGGAAATGCGAAAAGATAAACCAGGTGTTTTTTCGACATTTAAATCTTCTCACATTGGGGGTCACAAGTAAGTGCTAATTTTCAAACCGAAGATCAATCACAACTATTTTTCGTTAGATTTTGTTAATGCAACCACAAAGCCTGTTCGAGTGCTATATATAAGTTCTAAAATTACTGGTCATCTGGTGGATGGTTTTTGAAATGTTTTTTCTTTACTGCTTGGTGTTTTTTATATTTAGACGAATCTAAAGAGATGGTACTTAAGGCAAGGTGCTAGCTTGCATCGATTTTGGGTGTATTTTCATATTTCAAAATGTCAAATTAAAGAAATCAAAATGTGCAATTTATCTTAAGAAAAAAGTAGGAATTACAATTTGAGTAATGCAAAATAAAAATTTCTTTTTTATAGCCAATAAGTTTTAATATTCATATATGCTAGGGTAGAATATAAGAAGCATTAGTTGATTTTTTATTTAATCGGAGTTGGGGATCATGCAAGTTATATAAGTCATTTTCACAAGCCTTTGACTCTAATTTTTTTATCAGATATGCTGGAAATATAATTGCCTTTCCAACGGGAGACTGGTACGGCAACATGCAGGCCGCTCAACTGCCTAAACTCTTGGACCATCTGAATTCAGGCACTATATTTTGGGAACACTGGAGAGGAAGAATGGGACTTACTAAAGAGGAGCAGATGCGAATGTTTGAGTCCAAATAGTTTTAATAAATGTCGCCGTGAATACGGTTTTGAAAATCCATGTCAGTTAAGCTTAAGAGGGATATACTGGATTAGCGTAGCTTGGCCCTTTTTCAATCTGAGCCTTGTAGCTGCAAAATAAATATATCATTACGCCCCTTAAATTAATGCGAAAACGACAACTTATTGCTTTGAAGACATGTTTTAATCAGAATTAGAAATGCGTTTCTTGGCTAAAGTAACAATGATAGCCACCTGCTCTGGAATAGTAAGGTTTGATGTGTCAACGATAGTAGCATCTTTGGGTTTAACCAAAGGAGATATAGCCCGGCGATAGTCACTCTCGTCACGCAATCGAATTGCTGTTTCTATTTCTTCTAGCGTTGCTTCCCCCTTGAGTTCTTTAAAGCGCCTCAAAGCGCGAGACTTAACGTTTGCGTCAAGAAAGACTTTGATATCCGCTGCAGGAAGCACAGATGAGCCGATATCCCTTCCTTCCATAACAATTCCCTTAAGAGCTTGAAAATCTTTTTCTAGCGGTCTACATGCTAATTCACGCTGGATTTTGCTGAGACATTCTCGTACTCCTGCCACTTTGGCCACCTCTGACACTCTCGACGTGACATCCACATTGCGTATTTCTTTGCTTACATCTCTTCCCTCTAGCCACACATGATTTCCATCAAGGCGAATATCGAGTTTAGACGCAAGCTCAGTGAGTTCTTGATCGAAATATTTGTTCTTCTTCGACCACAAGTCTTCTTCCAGTGCTTTTAGGGTTACCTTATTGTACCATTGCGTTACCACTGACTAAATCTGAATAAACTTACTGTGCGATATAAATTTCCTAAATAATAATTTAGCGATTCTCTTCATCAAAATGATATTTACCAGTGTTTAGGTAAGTGAATTTAAGCTCTTCAGCCACAAGTTTTGCCGTTGTGCCTATTTTGGACTACTTAGCTGATTCTTACTATTATTTTCTCCCATTAAAGAAATTATTGTTGTACTTTCAGTGGTCTAAAATTAAAAAAAATCAAATACGGGCATTCATTAGTTTCTACAAAGACAATCCCGAAATATGAGCTCAAGGTAGCTCCATTAATTGCGTTAGGAGTCCCCAGCTAAAAGTAAAGCTCTGATGAAATATGTAGTTTAAGCTTTTATCAGATCTAAACGTGACTGTTATTGAGAAAATGTGGACCAAAATAGAAAAAAAATCCAGGAAAAGAGAATGGGTAAATAGACCTCAGTCAGGTAAAATATATTGCAGATGTACTTAGAACCCTATAAAGAGATTCGAATTTAAAAAAATCTGGAATATAGCCCTAAAATAATATACTCATAAACTGAAAGTCGAAATCTGATTAAACTAAGCAATAACGCTGCAGCTAAAGATACACAAAATCATCGGCTTTCATATGGACGAAATAAATTTCCCAAAAAATAATAGATATTTATCCTTTTTCAAAGTGAGTATTTTTTAAAAAGTTAAATTTCGTACTTTTCCCACTGGCTGCTGGTCCATCAATAGCTATCTGGAAGGGGCGGTTGCTAATTGAAGAAAGCCGCCGAATATTTTGAAAGGGTGAGAAAAGAGAAAAAGTTCTCAGCTTTAAACGTTTGGTTAGCATCATTTAGGCTGGTGTGCAGAGCTTTGGAGTTTTGAATTTGTAATATTTTTTTGCGTTAAGGATACCAAGCTTTAAACTAAGGCTACACGTTGGATTCAGACGTACACGATTTTATATAAAGCAGAACTTGTATGATAGTTTTTGAAGCTGTGACGACAAGTGAAATTGAGTCAATTGTAAGCGAGATGAGCTCAACTTTGAACGAAATCAAATCAGCTCAGAGTGATATAGAATTTAACCTGAATCTATTGTAATTTAATATAAATCCATTCCCATTAAATTTGTTCTTGTCTGAGTTGATTTCGTTTAAATTTGGATTCATCTCGCTTACAGATGACTCAATTTTGCTTGTCGCCACAGCTTTGAAAACTACTGTAAGCACGCAATAAATTTACTTCAAACAGAAAATCATATATTTTGAATGCCGATTCAAGCAAATGTGAGTTTATATGATATAAATTGTTCCGGTTGTCAATACACCCAGCAATTTTTTCAATAAATGTGGATTCACATTACAATGTCATACTATCCTTTTTAAAAATACTTGTTACAAAAGTAACAATTTTGATGCCCCGGGCAGGAGTCGAACCGCTCCTAGCCACCAGGCGGGGCTAGTGGGCGGGGAGATTCGCCTGCACCTGGATTTTCGCTTTTCAAAGCGAATCCAGGTGTGGGAACCATTCCCACCCTGGCGGTAGCTGTGGGGTCCATTCTGGGCCCAAAAGCTACGCCCAAGCCTTGGTGAGTTTGGCTGGGCCTGGGCAGGCTATTTTTAGCTGCCCAGTAAACCCAGTTCAAGCCCACCCTCCATTAAGTAATTTGGGGTCCCCAATTGGGGACCCCTTTTTTAATCAGGTTCCTTGGCCTCAGGAAGGCCTGTCAAGCCAGCCCAAAAAAGGTGATCAAATTGGGAAAACCCCCATAACCCCAGAAGCCAAACCTGCTAGAACTAATGGCCAGCCAAGCCAAGATGGACCACCAAAAAGCCAAACAACTGTTCCTAAAAACCCCAAAAATGACCATGAAGCAGCCAACCCAACAGCAGAACCTGAGATGTCAAGCCTTGCCACACAGATAGCACCAGAAGAATGCCCAGAGGCACTTGCATGTGAGTAAATATATAAACCAGAAGCACCTGAAAAAGTTCTGTTGCAACTGAACCAATGAGGATTCAGTATTTGAGTTGGGGAAGACAATAGTCCAATAGAAAGGACAAGAATGAATAAAATAAGGTATTGTTTATTGTAGAATATTGTGATTAATATACCATGTGGGAAAAGCCACAAGGCTACAAGGAAGGTGGCATAGTGGTGTATTCCATATAAGGTTTGAAGCTGAGAAATAACTCATGTGCGGGATCAGCAGGTCAAATTAGTAGCACTCCTAATTAGGAGGAAGTGCCCGCCATTTGACATTGCCATTGGATTGGTTCATATCGTTAGACACGTCAAGGGGTGACTCATTGAGCGCCCCCTGTGTATTGTAAGATAAGTTAGCAGGCAAGTCTGGAAACTTGGTTGCAACACCCGCCTTTCCCCCTGCTTGTTGTCAGACACCAGGATTGGAGTCTGTGTGTCAAGATTGAGAATTCTTTCCCTCTGGAAACCCAGGCCCGGGAGCGGGATCCAAACCCTGGCCCTGGATCCCTACGGGCCGCCTGCCCGTGTTTTTTGGGGATTAAACCCCTGCAAGCTGAGGCTCCTGTGAATTCCTGAAGCCAGAATACCAACACCAGCCCAATCATAGTGGCGCCCAAAGAGGAGCCTCTCAAATTGCCTAATGAAGGCAGAGATGGCGCCTATGTAAGCTTCATGAGTTTGAAGGCCTCTCAAGCAACCAATCAGGAGCCTACCCAGGAAAGAGGCACGGGCCTGCGGCCCAGCCCCATGATCACGACGCTAAAGCAAGACAATCAGGTAGCCAAATCAAGATTTATGACCAATGAAAGAACTCCTGGGCCGAGCACCATTTTGCTGCGTTCAGACCCAAGTACCCAATCCCCCTAGCCCAGCTTTCCCCAATGCCCTGATGAACCCATGGAAAATGTTAAGTTTGGTGGTGGGGTGCTATATAGACCAAAGGACCCCGTGCTTCAAACTTATTGCCATTTTTGAATAAAGGTTATGTTACTTTAGCTCATACAGCTATTATCATATTTTGTATTTACCGTTTATAAGTTAAGTTCAAGACCCCCCGGCCCTCCTGCCCCTCTGCCTGAAGTTTTCTGTCCACCTGGTGCTCCCTTTGGGCCCGTTCATTTTACTGATTACCCATTAAAGCCCGAGTATAAGGATTACACACCAGAGAAAATCATTGAACTTGACCCATTAGCCCGTATCCAAACCGCCGTCATATACAACCGCCAAGGCCAGTGGATATTCTCTACCCCCAAGTTGTTTAGAGGAAAATTCAACTACCTCCCAGCCTACAACGTTTATATGGAACCACCTGTAACACCAAAACCAATGCCAGCCTCTTCCCCCGACCTGCCAACCAATCATACCAGCAAGCTTTTTGGTATAGTGTACATCACCCTCACTGGGGTAGTGGACACCATTGTACCAGCTGCCGGCCCGTGGTCTTGGTTAGGGAATTCTACTTCTTACCTCTTAAAGTTAGCCCCTCTCTTGTGGTAGGCCCTGCCCACAAAAAACCCGGCCCAAGTTACCCCCAAAACCAGCGGGCCAGCTGCCTGAGAGTGGGTCCCTGACACTGTGGAAGATCTGGGAAGGTCCGCACAAACAACCTTTGTGTGGGGATGGCGCAGCAGGGGCGCAACTGATCATGGTGGAGATTCTTGGTATTCCCTTGGGCATATTTGAGTTGATAGGTGTGGTTGTCATAGACCGCGGCTACCTTGAAGGGCCCTAGGTGGTTGGGTTCTAATTTGGCTGAATTGGGGTTGAGGGTGTAGACGGGGTCACCTACGGCATATCTTGCCTCAAGGTGCTTTGTCCCTCCTTCAATTTGTTTGTGTTTGATCTCTTGGGCCTTGGCATGCCATTGGTTCATGGATGGAGTTGTCAACAGGAGGGGTTTCCTGTGAACTGTAGACCATAATTTCCCTTGTTCACCTCCTGTCAAACTGTCAGGTGTTCCAAAGGCCAGGGCGCTGGGGCTGAACCCGGTGCCTCTGTTAATCCTTGCTTGTAAAATGAGTAGAGCAGTAGGCAGGTGTTCAGTCCATGCAGTATTGGGGTGTTCCTGTGAGAGCTTGGCAATCAGTTGAACCAGTGAGCCATTTAATTGCTCTACGCAACCATTGACTTGTGGATGGTATGGGGTCGTGACTATCCGTTGGAGTGCATTCTTGGCGCAGTACGCCTTCATGACATGCCCAACAAGTTCAGGGCCACCATCTGTGATGAGGCGTTTGGGCTGCCCAAAACGGACCACAATTTCCTTGCCAATGAAGCAGGTGATGGTGGTGGCGGTGTGGTTAGTTGTTGCCCAGGCCACTGGCCAACGGATGAAGTAGTCAATAGCAGTTATGATGTATTTCTTTCCAAGTCTGTCTTTGGAGAGGGGTCCCACAATGTCAAGGGCCCACTGTTCAAAGGGTTCCATTGCTTTGATGGGCAGGACAGACTTTGGGGTGCAGGTTTAGACATATTCTTTTCGCACAGCACACATGTTTCAAGGAGATCCAAGATGTCTTGACGCATACATGGCCACCAAACCTTCTGTTTCATGATCTCAAAGAGGTTACACCCTCTGATGTGACCCAGGGTTTGGTGGTAATGCAGTATGGTGTCACTTTGTTGTGTGGTGGGGATGTAAGGCGTCTTCTCACCTGTCTCTGCCCGGCGGCAGACGTTGCCAGCATTGGTGATGAACTGACTTTCATTGTCCTTCAGCTTGGAGATGGTTACTGAGTTAAGGCCTTTGTAACAAGTTGCTTCAGGGCAGAGATAAAACATTGGCCAATCTGGATCCAAGCTGTCATTCCCGGTGATGGATGCTACATAGAGGCGTGAGAGGGCGTCAGCTGTGACAAGTTACTTCCCAGGCTTATAATTAATGCACAACTGATAGGGGGATAGGCGCTTGACCCAGCCTGCTTGATGGCATGTTAGTGGGACTGCGTGTTAAAGTATTGGAAGTGACTTGTGATCTGTCAGGACGCAGGGTGGAAAGGTAGTCCCTTCCAGGTAAAAACACCACTTCTTGATGCAGTGTACAATTGCCACTAATTATTTATCATGAATGGGGTAACATTGTTATGAGTCAGTAAGTTTCCTGGACTCATATGCCACAGGGAGGAAGACACCATTATCAGTTTCTACCCTTAGCACGCTCCCCTATGGCCCTGTTGGAGGTATTGGTCTCAAGTTTGTACTGTCGGTTTCAATTGGGGAACTGCAGTACTGGTGCGGTTGTGAGCCTTTGCTTCAACGTCTCAAAGGCTTGACCTCTGACAGGGGTCCAATGGAAGCGCTGTTTGGTATTGAGGAGCTCAGTGAGAGGTGCAATTAGTTCCCTGCAATTGGGAATGAACTTGCGCATGTAGGCAACCATGTCTAAGAAGGTACGCACCTGGCCCACATCAGTGGGAGGTGGCATGCTGGTGATTGCCTTGATTTTGGAAGGGTTGGGCTTTATCCCTTGGGCAGAGATGGTGTGCCCAAGGAATAACAACTCTGACTTGAGGAACTCACATTTGGAGGGTTTAGCTTTTAGCTGATTTTTCCAAAGGGTGTCAAGGACAGCGCAGAGGTGTTGGAGGTGTGTGGTTTGATCTTGACTGAAGACAATAATGTTGTCAAGGTACACAACCACACACTTTCTAATCAGTTCCTCAAAGGCTTTTTTCATCAACATGGCAAAGGTGGAGGGAGCGTTGGTCATTCCAAAGTTCATGACTCAACACTCAAATAACCCGTAGCATGTTTGGAAGGCAGTTTTTGCCTCATCCCCTGGTGCAATGTGGACCTGGTTGTACCCTGCAGTGAGATTGATCTTGCTAAAGACCTTTGCACCCGCGAGTGTGTCAAACAGGTTGTCAATCAACAGCAGGGAGTATTTATTCTTAAAGATCACCTCATTTAAGGCGTGATAGTCTCTGATCAGGCAAAGGGATCTGTGAGAGAGGGGGGCTAAACTAACTAAGTTTGGCTCCCATCCTGGAGGGAGGATCCACCAGGACGCCATTCAGTATAGGACTGACATGGCCGCTTGAAGAGGTGTCCATAGGGAGGACGCAGGAGACACCTGGGGAAAGTAGGAATCCAAACCCATTAAGACCATTCTGCTAAGCAACCAGGATGGACACTTAGGAGTGAGCTCTGGGGTGCCCAAGCCTTCCTCTGAGACCAGGACAGGTAGGTCCTCAGAGGGAAGGAGCGTGGGGTGGCCCAGACTGAGGGGTGTAGCAGAGACTGTTTTGGCGGTAGAGAGGTCAAGGTCATTGCAGGTCAGGCTCCTCACCACATTCTCACTAGTGGTGTATATTCCCTGAGCGCGTGCAGGGATATCTTTGAACATATTCAAGAGCTGATTGGGGTTTGCACCAACACGGAGGAAAGAATCAGAAATACGTCCCCAAAGATCTGGAGAGGTAGACCAAATCATCACCAGGGCTTGTGCCAAGATAAAAACCACAAAATTGACCAGATGGACTAACATTTTTAGAGTCTGGAAGTGAAGCCCAGCAAAAGTGCAGATAATTCTGTTATTTTAAGCTTTAAACTCAGAAAAGAAGGCTCAGGGGCAAACAGAAGGTCTCTTACACACCAGAGAAGAACAGGAAACGGCAACCACAGACCAAATGGTTTCAAAAGCGTATATGAAGCCTAAGCGCAAGCAAAAGCAAAAAAGTGCAAAATCAAACTTAAAATAGATAAATATATTAACTCTCTACTAATTTTTAAAATCAAGTTGTTTTCTTCAAAGCAAAAGAGGTAAGCTTTAACCTTGACGTTGACAACGTAGATAGGGACTTTGGAAAGTGGCAGAAGGGCCTGGGTGTGACAGAAATCACTGGATAATACGAAGCCGTTTCTAAATGATGGGGAATTACCACCCAAATCCACATAGAATTGATGATTAACCACCAATGCAGCTTCAGATACTTTTTTGTGAAATTTCCAATTGTAACTCCAGGATTAAGTAGAACAATCAGTCCTAACCAGAGTAAACCAAGATAAATGACCTGGGAAAGCATCAATGCATCTTCAGCGTAGAATTCTGGGCATTGAGAAGGGACACAATTTTCATCTTCAAGAATGGGGGGAGGAGCTACAAAATTGACTGACATGAAATTAACATTTTGCGGCGCCAACGACAAAGTTCCAGATGCTGGGCCCCATTTTCCTGAAATGATTCTGTTCAGAATCAGATTGTATGGGATATACTGCAACAACCTGAGCACAGGATGCATTTTTAAAATTTAAAATTAGAACTTGGGATAATTGATTTTTATTGAGTAAATTTAGGAGGACTCAACTCTTAGAGTTGAAACAGGGAAAATTATTCAATATATATCAGAAAAATTGACTAAGCAATACCACCTGAGTCTTGATCTCCTATTCCTTCTGCATCTTCAAGTAAGTATCTAGTCCAGGTTGCAAAGAACCCTTGCGTGACCAGTTTCTGACAACCATGCTGATTAATAAGCTTATATCAGGTGACCCTCATATTACGTCAATTTATCAACGTCAGTATGCAAGGGGGAGCTGGTTTCATCTGGCAGACTGGAGCAGCTGTGACCCATTTTTGATTGACCGTTTGGTTTAAATCTGTTAACTTGGTCAATTTTAATACAGGTTTTCCGGCCTTCCGTGCCTTCTTACTTGGACGGACAATACTTGGCATTATGTAACCTACTGTGACACTGGGAGAGAGGGGGAAGGTGAGAAAAAGGAAAACTTTTACTAAAAATCTTAGAGAATTGTAGGGCCAGATAGGAGACCTAAAAAAATCCAAAATCCTAAGAGAGAAAGCTTAAAACTTTATTTTAAAAAGAATGAGCAAGCAGGGGACCAAAAGTCCCCTGTCTTGCTTTAAGGGACAGGCTTCAAATTTCAAAGGTCACCTGACCCAGGAAATGGGTCTGATTGGCCAGAAGAGAAATTTTGTAAGGGCTTATCCATTGAGTTGGAGGGGTTTGCAATAATTTCCAGCTTCAACTCTGATTGGCTGGCATTACTGGAATGATTTAAATTAGCATTCAATCCAGTTGGATTGGAATTTGATGGTTTAGCAGTAGCGCGACCTGGTTGTTTGGACTTAATTAATTTTAAATGTGGTTGAGCCCAAGCCAGAAGATAGTCCAAATTAATTAGAGATTCCTCCCAAGTGGGGACAGAGTCCAAAGTGCCATTATTTACCACTTGAGAAGGGTATTCCAACACAAATCTCTCATTGATTGTGTGGGCTAAATCTTCAAGGGAATTGAGGGGCTTGGATGGCTTCTGAGCAGATTTTTTTGTGCGGTGCGGGAAGATTGTCCTATCCAGGGCTAAAGGGGGAAGTGACTTTACAGGACCCGTCTTTCCTGGCTATGAAGAAGACAGCTGCCCCGTATGGAGAGAGCGAGGGGCAAATGAAGCCCTTGTCAAGTGCATCCACAAGGTGCTGGTAGAGGGTCTCATCTTCTTTGGGTGTAAGACAATATAAGGGGTGTGCCTTAGGTAACAACCCCTGGAGTTGAACAGCATGCTGGATCTCTTGAGGGGGGAGGTAGTTGGTCCAGCGTTTTGCTGAAGACGTCCTTGTACTCCTTGAGGAGTGTAGCAAGCGCTGGTGGGGGTGAAGTGGTCAAGGGAGGGGCCGCAGGTGGTTCTGCGTGGATAACTTCAACTGAAAATTGGTTGAAGTCTAGTTCCCCCCCTTGAAGTAGTACAAGCCTGTCTCTGTTATCCTAACAAACACAGTATTATGGAGTAGCTTGCTTATTTTGACAGGATATATCTGAAAGCCCATCCCATTTCTATTGAGGGTGATTACAGAGGTATCCCAGTCAATGTAGGGACGGTTGTGCCAAAGCCAGTTGAGGCTAGCAATTACGTTGTGGCTGAGCCCTGCCATGATTGGCCCAAAGAGCGTAACCTGGATGTTCCCCATTATCACAGAGAAGGGTAACATCTCATGGGTAATTGCAACTCTACAGGAGTCAGGTTGACGGGGGGTGGGAGTCAGCAAACGCCTGGTCCACCATGGTGTGGTTGGCCCTGGTATCTACCAATAGTTTGTGGGTATTCCCACAAAAACAGAAGGGATGGGCTAAGTGGGCTACTTTATTTGAAGAGTGGCTTGCTTGAAATACGGGGTTGTCACTATGGATCTGGAAGATGTCAAGGGTTTTGACCTTGTATACATTGTAGTTGCAGGGGTTCTTTGCAAGCAGGGATTGAGAGGAAGGGTCAAGTGGGGTTGTAGAAGCTCTTGTAACTACAACCCCAAGGCTTTTCCTTGGTCCTCAATTTGTGCTAACTAGAGTTCCCCCCTTGCGGGAACGTTTGATCCCATTCTTCTGCTGGCAGAGCTGCGGCAGCCCACTTGGTTGTGGCCACTGCCAGGTGCTGCACAAGGTTGAGGTGGAGCCTCACTAGTATGGCAAAAGCCCATCAAAGCCTGATTGTTGGCCTCCACAATGGCCTTGTAACAGTCATTGATGGAGGTGCAACAACCCACGGGGACCCACTTACAGATATGGGGCTTGAGCCCATTGATTATTAGGGTCAGAAGCATGGCATTCCCGTCAGTTATGGCTTTGGGGGCAGCGGAGGGCGAGCAAGGTACTCAGGAACAGATACAGTCTGTTTAATTGCTAAAAGGGGAGTTCCCACCAAAATAGGCAAGAAGGTTTTGCTGTAGTGGGATGTTGCAGCGTCCCAGAATGCTTCCCAGGTGACTTCAATTTCCTGACTGGCCCAGTTGGTAAACCATACAGTGACGGGCCCTGTGAGGCGCCCCAACGCAGTGGCAACCCACATGGGTTCAGGAACCTGGCAGATACAAAGGAGGGTCTCAGTGGATTGAAGCCAACTGAAAATGTTGGCTCCTTCAACTCCACCCACAAAGGATTCCAGATGAAGATTGAGCATACATTGTGAAAGGTCTGACTGGGGAGGGGTGATGCTGGCGTCATGCTGCCCAAGGCGGAGCCAATTATACACACTTGTAAGGACTAGTTGGTCTTGGTAAATAACATACCTGACAGGGATGCCCCCTTGGGGATTGGCAGGAAAGTTTCTTGATGGGGAGTAGCCATACAGTCCGTACTTTGTCCTTTCTTAGGGGGAATTTTTGTTTTAGGTAGGTTGTGAACCTACCGCTGCTACCACTGTTACAACTGAACCAATGAGGATTCAGTATTTGAGTTGGGGGAAGAGAACAGTCCAATAGAAAGGACAAGAATGAGTAGAATAAGGTATTGTTTATTGTAGAATATTGTGATTAATATACCATGTGGGAAAAGACACAAGGCTACAAGGGGGTGGCATAGTGGCGATTCCATGTAAGGTTTGAAGCTGAGGAATAACTCATGTGCAGGGATCAGCAGGTCAATTTGGTATCACTCCTAATTAGGAGGAAGTGCCCTCCATTTGACATTGCCATTGGATTGGTTCATGTTGTTAGACACGTCAAGGGGTGACTCATTGATTGCCCCCTGTGTATTGTAAGATACATTATCAGACAATTCTGGAAACTTGGTTGCAACAGTTCTGTATTGTCATTCTTATCAAATAAAAGTTGTTATAAACCTTTGGTTCACCAATTCTTCCATACTTTTTGTCTTTCTCTTCACCCAATTCTCCCATCCACTGATTATACTTTTGACAACCCACCTTTCTCTCTCTCCCAACCTCCATTGCCTTCTTCCTTCCCCAAATCTCCCACCCTCTTTCCCCCCATCCCCACCTCTGTCCTTATCAAATAAAAGCTGTTATGAACCTTTGGTTCACCAATATGCTTCCATACCTATTTTTGATACATTTCCATCTGTATAAACCCAAGCGTCAGTACCCATCCACTGGGATAGATAGCCAGACTTCAGTTGACAAACCCAAAGCCTTTGACTACTACTGTCTGCCCAACGCTCCATTTGGCCCTGTGCATTTCACTGAGTACCCCCCAAATCCTGACCACAAACCCTGGACATTGGAAGACTTGCAGTGGTACACCCGCCCAAACGCTCCCAAGGAACCCTATCAAATTGTCTGTGACGGCAAAGCAATCACCATCTACCCTTTGATCTTCAATGGGAAGTACAACAATCCTGTTGCCTACCTGGTCCCCATGGAGCCACCTCTGACGCCCAAACCAACCATCACAACCCCACCCACCTCTGACGCCACTGGCCAGAACAGTCAATTCCTGGGGGTGCTTTACCTGGCGCTCACAGGATTGATTGACTCTGCCTTGCCAGTGGCCGGGCCTTGGGCTGTGGCTGGGAAGGCCCTTTCCTACCTGGTAAATTTAGGTCCCATCATCTTGTGGGCCATGCCAGTACCTGCTTCAACTCCTCCCTCACCTACTGGAGCCCCACAGTACTCTTGGTATCCTGACATTATGACAATCCACCCCAAACTTGGTAACCTGGGCCCCAAGATGTTATTAGCACTTGGGGCTACTTGTATGTTTGTTTTTATGATTATCACTTATTACTGGTATTTGTGGCTATCATACCAAATCTCCTCCATGCCGAAGAGAACAACCAGGACCTTGGATGATTCCAAGGATGCTCCAGAGAGCAAAGACCCAACCACAGCAACTTCCTCCCAAGTACAGAACATCATTGTGAACCAAACCACCTCCAATGTGACCATGCCCCAGATGGGCAAGCTCAGCCTAAAGGAAGCTAGAAGAGCCATGCTGGTACTACAACTGCACTTCCTAGCCAATGCTGCTGCCTATCCCAACAACACAGTCAAAGTCTTGGGAGTAGCATACATGCTAACAGGGGACACCCTAGACTGGTTTGGCAAAGCCACTGCCAACAACGTAGAGTTTTGCTTAGACTATGCTCAATTTGAGGCGGAACTAATGGCCACAGGAGAGGACCAGAATACCCAACACTTTGCCTTCATGACTCTGTTGGAGTTCAAACAAAACAGCTGCCTGCTACAGGCCTATGTAGAAGAGTTCACCAAACTACAGACCTGTGCTATGCTGGACAACAAATTGGCCGCCATCCTATTCAGAAAAGGCGTGAACCCAGGGTTAAAGGACCTCCTCAAGCACCACCACCCACAATTGGGTTAGAAGAGCTGATTGTGCTCTGCCAAGGACTAAGCTTAAACCAAGAAACCCACGGCGCCGCCCCCCATGGACCCCAAGTGGCCAGAAGCCCCACAGCGGCCAGACCAGCCATGACACCCAAGGAGTTGCAACAACATTACAGAGACGGGTTGTGTTTCCACTGCCATGAAGCAGGGCACCAGACCAGGGCCTGTCCCAGAAGAAACCAAACTTCAGGCTCCCTTGCCCAATTAAACACTACCTCCCAGTCTTATAAGTATATCATAGTGACCCTAGAAGTAGGAGATAAAGTATTTCAAAAAAAGGCTTTCTTAGACACAGGGGCTGATGAAAGTTTCATTGACCCCACATTGGCATCCAAGCTAGGACTCACCCCCTCAGATACTCAATTTCAAGTCACTATGGGAAACAGTTCAACTGACATTGGCCAAGAGTGTAACCAACACCTCAAGCTAAAGATTGGGCAAAACACTTATCCCTCATCTGTTATCCTGTTGAGAGGATTACCACACCCATTGATACTTGGAGACTCCTGGGCTGACAAGCATGGTGCAATCCTGAACTATTGTGACCAAACCATAACCCTGGGAAAGGGACCTAACCCCGACACTGTATCCATTCAGCCGAGCCCACACATAGTACCCCCCACCAAACTCATGACCTTGCAGATTGGACCCTTGCTCAGGGAAGCTGCCCTCAGCCCTCAAGAAATGGGTTAGTGTCTTCAGCAAAGAGGCGGCAACTCAACTACCTGAATACTCTATCTACAACCATGCCATTGACTTACTCCCTGATACACAACCCAGCCACAGACCCATCTATAGTTGCAACCACAAAGAACAGGTGGCCTTGAAAGTGTACATTGAAGACATGGCCAAGAAAGAATTTATCCAAGTCTCAAAGGTCCCATGCTCTTCTCCCTTACTATTTGTTGGGGAAAAAGATGGGGGAATGAGACCTTGTGTAAACTACCAGAAGCTGAACAAAATCACAGTAAAAAACTGATACCCCATACTTAATGCCAATGAAATATGTGAAATTTTGACTGGGTCACAAGTATACTCTAAGATTACCTCCAAGACGCCTTTAACCAAATCTGAATCAAAGAAGGCAACAAATACAAAACATCTTTAAAAACTTGATATGGACTCTATGAATACCTGGTCATTCCCTTTGGGCTATGCAACGCCCCTAGCACTTTCCAGAGGATGATTAACTTGGTCCTTGGAGAATACCTTGACCAATTCTGTGTGGCATACCTTGACAACATCCTGATATATAGCAAAACACATGAAGACCACCTCTGCCACCTGGACCTCATATTGGAGAAACTAGCAGCAGCCAACCTCCACGTCAAACTCAATAAGTGTGAGTTCTTTTAGCCTGAGGTAGAATTCTTGGGCTATGTAGTACAAACTGGTGGATTTGCCATGGCCCAAGATAAAGTGGACACATTCATAGCTTGGCCCACCCTCACCTGTCAGAAAGATGTTAGGAGTTTCTTGGGGCTAGCAAACTACTGTAGAGATTTCATCAAATTTTTTTCTCAGATTATTTTGCCCCTGACCCGCCTTTACTCAGACAAAGTCCAGTTTGAGTGGACCCCTAACTGTATTGTTACCTTTGAAGCCCTGAAGTTAGCCTTCACCTCTGCGCCTGTGTTGGCCATGCCTGATCACACAAAGCTGTTCATCCTGGAAACCAACACTTCTAACTTTGCCCTGGGAGGGGTGCTTCTTCAGGAGGGGGATGATATGCTACATCCCGTAGCATATTACTCTAAAAAGATGATCCCTTCCAAAGGAAATTACCCTATATACAATAAAGAAATGCTAGCTATAATGAAGACCTTGAAGCACTGGCGCAGATACCTATGCGGCGCTGAGCACCCAGTGAAGGTCCTAAAAGATCACAAAAACTTGATTTACTTCTTCAAACCACGTCAGCTTAATCAACAACAAGTGAAATGGGCTCTAGAACTGGCGGACTATGTACTAGAAATTGACTATAAACCCGGCAAAGTAAACATTGTCTCAGATGCCCTAAGCAGAAGAGCCAACCTGATCCCGTCCTCCATCAAGTTGAGAGATCACAACACCCATACCCTGTTGGATACAACCAGTGGAAGAATACATCTAAACTACCTGAAAATTGTTGCTAAGAAATCAGACGTATTAGAAGCCCAGGCAAAGGACCCTATTGCCAAGACCATGGTTTCAGAACTCTCAACACAGCTAGACAGCCCCCTGTACAAAAGAGGTTACTCACTAAAAGGAACCACCCTACTGTTCTGAGGAAGAATCTATACCAGAAGGATTGGCTCGGATTTCTGTCCTAAAAGACTATCACAACTCAGAACTAGCCAGCCACCTGGGCCGCCTCAAAACCCTTCAAAGCATCAAAAGGAATTACCTGAGGACCAAGATAGACACAGATGTTATCAACTACATTGAGGGCTGTGAGACATGCAGGTGCACCAAAACAAGACGCTCTAAACCAGAAGGCCCCCTCTGCCCCCTAGACATCCCTTCAGGCCCCTGGAAATTGGTATCCATGGACTACATAGTTAAACTCCCACCCTCCAAATACTATAACACAATTCTAGTGATGGTTGACTATTTCACCAAAATGGCCTACTTTGTCCCCACCACTACCCATTGCACTGCTGCTGAAACCGTCTGTCACTTTCATGACTGAATACTCACTCAACACAGAACCCCAGAAGAAATAGTGACAGACCAAAGACCACAGTTCACATCTCATTATTGGGCGCAAGTGATTAAAGACCTAGGAATCAAAAGATGTTTGTCCACTTCCTATCACCCCCAGATTGACGGCCAAACCAAACAGTAAACCAGATTTTGGAAAAGTACCTCTGATGCTACGCAAACGCTGATCAAGACAACTGGGCAGACCTATTATCCACAGACAAGTACGCGTACAATAGCAAAGGCACACGTCCACTGGAATGTATCTCTTTAAAGCCAATTATGGATTTGACCCCACTTGGAACCCCAAGATTGGGAACCAGGAGTCTAAAAAAGTAGGTAGGACCTGGATGGAACACATCCTCAAAACCCAGATGATCTGCTCCCAAAACCTAACCTGTGCAGTACAGACCTACAAAGCCTTTGCTAACAGAAAGCAAACACCTAGAAAGCCAAGGGATTGGGGATGAGGTCTATCTAGACTCAAGGAACATACCACTAAATTTCTCATGCCGGAAGTTAGCTCATCAAAGAAGCGGCCCCTACCAGATCACAGGCCAAGTAGGCAAAGTAGCTTACTGTCTGAAGTTACCCAAGACCTGGAAAATACATGATGTATTCCACCAATCATTGCTGTTCAAAAAGAACGGAACTTCCCTGCCCCACCAGAAACTGAAGACTGCCTGTGGTGATCCAATGTGTGCTGTTTTGCAGGCAAGGGTTGATTAGGCTTCAAATAAAGACAATATGCTGAAGAGTGACAATGTGTGGTTGGCTGGTGACGCTGTAAACTAGTAGGTAACATAGGGCTGCTAGGGATAAGTAAGGTGAGCCTAGTAGGTAACATGGTCTACTAGGATAAGGAAGGTGAGCCTAGTAGGTAACATGATCTACTAGGGTAAGTAAGGCCTGCCTGGTAGGTAACATGGGACTACCAGGGGCAGATGTTGCCTCCACCCAGCAGAAGATATTGGCTGCTTTGGGGCTATAGTGCTTCACCCTGCAGGAAACTGTGGCCGCAGAAGGGTGAAGACTGAAATAGCAAGCAGAGAACTTTGTCTGTCTGGGGGGAGTAGGTTTTGAACCCCTGGCAGGTAACGCGGGCTGCCAGGAAGGGGAAGAGCTCTGAGGGCTCTATGTACCCCAATATGCTTATGGGAGGTCTGTAAGCAAGCACCCTACCTAACAGACTGGTAGGGTGTCCTTGTTTATGCCCCTATGGGAGCTTTGGGGAAACCCAAGGTGAGCATTGGAGGGTATAGACTTGCTCAGAGGTGTCACAAAGGCGGCTTGCTTGGGAAAGTAAGCTACAGAACTTGGTGTAATCAGGCCTCTGGGAAGTAGAGCTGATTACTCTGCAACTGAAAGCCCAGACTTAATCACCTGGGTGAGTAAAGAAAACACATAGACATTGATCTATGGTTGAATGGCCTAAGTGGACTGCCACTTGTGAGGGCCCAGTCAAACGCCAGTTCAATGTAGACTCATGCCTGGGTCTACAAGTTCTGGTAATGGGGGCTGAGATAAAGAACCAAGGTGGTTCATGGAATTAACAGAGAAAACTAGCAAGAGGGACTGTTTGGTCACAGTGAAGGCTAGTTGATGGACTTTTAATTCATATTGAATTGAATGAACCAATATGGTTCAGTGTGTAGAAGGAACAAAGAAGGTTCCTAGTGAGGATTTGTTGGGGAACTGTCTGAGGATAAGTTGAAGGACAAGAAGATTATGATGCAGGACTAGCTGATCATAGAGCAGGATGGCCAAAGGACCAGAAGTTGGTGCTGAATAACTGAAGAGCTGATAGGATGAACTAGCTGGACTGGATGCAGAGGCTGGAAGAGCTGGTTTTTGTGACTTTTGAGAGGAAATTTAGATAAAAAGAAGCAGTTAAAGAATAATTAAATACTGCCTGATTATGATTAAAAAAAGGATTGAAAATCACATAATGAAAAAGAAAGAGAAGGAAAAATAACATATAGTTTGTTAGAACTATATGTTATTTTAAAAAGAGGGATTGAAGAGGAAATAGGCCAGAAAGAAGCTGGAAGAACAGAGAAACTGTAAGGGCAAAAGAGCAAATTTTGCTGAAAACAACTAGGAAAGGCAAAAGGACGAGCAGCAGGCAGGTTCAAAGTTGCAAAAAGTTGAGAGAAACACAGAGAAACATTGAAAAATTGAAGGGGCAAAATTTGCCTAAGTAAAACATATGTGGAAGCGCTCGAGATTTGCCAGGGAAACGTGACAGGAATTACGGCAAAACTGTTTGAAACACAGAGCAGTTGTTTACCTGGAGTAAGATAGCCTCAGGTTCAAACCAGGGTCAAAGACAGGTCATCCAGGGAAACCTTTTTGGCAAAACTGTTGAATCAAGGTGTATGATTGGCTGGAAGCCAAAGTCTATTTGATCAGTGTTTTGAGGGCTTTAACTTAAGAGTTAAAGCCTAAAAAATGAGGAGCAGAAGCAGAAAATTCAGGGCTCTCATTGGCTAAAGTAAGTTTAAAAGTTTAATATATTATAGAAGAAGAAAAACAGTATAGTTTAAGCTTTGAAGAACCAGAGTTCTAAGAGAGGTTTTTGGTCTGAAACAAGGGGCTATAAAAGGGAGAGCTATCTGAGACTCTTCAGGGACTGGATCAAGTGGATTACAAAGGCCACAGAAGCTAAAGAAGGAGCAAAAGACCAAGGATAGGAATCCAGAGCTGGAACAGACCGCAGGAGCCTAAGATTAGAACACAGGAGCTTACAACTAAGGTGCAGAAGCCCAAGACCAAAGCGCAGGAGCCCAAGACCAAGGAGCAGGAGTACAAGACCAAATACAAGGAGGCCAAGAGATTTTTGAAGGACTCCAAGTATTGGCACAAATCCCTTATTATTCCCTATCCTGAGGCCATATATCAGAAGGTTCTAAGAGGATCTCTCTTCTGACTGTGAATAAAGTGCCTATTACAACCCCTATCCAAATTTCCCGTGTAAAGAGAGAATATAAGTCCCATGAGTCAATTACCCCATATTTTCTATCCTAGCCCAAGGGACAAGGAATCCTAATGCCTAGGGTGCAGGAAGTTTGCCTCTAGTAAATCTGCCCAGGAGGAGTGGGAGAAGGTGACAAGGCAATTAGAAATGACAAATAGAGGAAGAGCGTTCATTGGGGAAGAGTTTGCAAGACTATTATAGGATTGGTATTGGCCTACAGAAGGGCTGGCGCCTGCTGAAGTTCAAGTGTACAGTGGAGACGCTTGTTTAGTAATTAGAAAGATACTGGAGGAGTTTGCTCTTATGCAAGCCAAGTATAAGCTCCTCACCAACCATTCACCACTGTTGGGGAGTGATGACTCCTCCAAGCGGGTCCCTGGATACAACCCAGGACACACTTTGGGGACTGATGACCAGGAACCCCACACTGCTCCTCCGCCCAACCTGGTAGGGAGATCTCTTGAACACAAAGTAGAGTATGTACACGGCAACCGCACCCACTACTGTAAGCCACAGTACTATGTCAAGTGGCTAGGATAACCACCTGAGAAAAGCACCTGGGAACCAGCTGACAATCTTACCAACGCAGCTGATGCTGTTTGCCAGTATTGGGAGAAGAAGAAAGCCAAGTCCGGTTTAGAAGGAGATAGTGTTACAAAAGTAACAAGTTTGATGCCCCAGGCGGGAATCAAACCCGCTCCTAGCCACCAGGCGGGGCTAGTGGGTGG
Source organism: Entomophthora muscae (assembly GCA_014839935.2). NCBI lineage: Eukaryota > Fungi > Entomophthoromycota > Entomophthoromycetes > Entomophthorales > Entomophthoraceae > Entomophthora > Entomophthora muscae. The sequence continues at coordinate 623,733 of QTSX02004980.1, read as the reverse complement.
GGGAGATTTTCCCACACCTGGATTTTTGCTTTTTGAAGCAAATCTAGGTGTGGGAACCATTCCTGCCCAGGAAGTAGCTGCAGGGCCTATTTTGTGCCCCAAAAGCTACGCCCAAGCCTTGGTGGGTTTGGCTGGGCCTGGACAGACTACTTTTAGATGCCCAGTAAACCCAGTTCAAGCCCATCCTCCATTAAGTAATTTGGGGTCCCAAATTGGGGACCCTTTTTTAATCAAGTTCCTTGGCCTCAGTAAAGCCTGTCAAGCCAGCCCAAAAAAGGTGATCAAATTGGGAAACCCTCCATAGCCCCAAAGCCAAACCTGCTAGTACCAATGGCCAGTCAAGCCAAGATCAACCACCAAAAAGCCAAACAACTGTTCCTGAAAACCCCAAAATGACCATGAAGCAGCCAACCAAACAGCAGAACCTGAGATGTCAAGCCTTGCCACACAGATAGCACCAGAAGAATGCCCAGAGGCACTTGCATATGAGTAAATATATAAACCAGAAGCACCTGAAAAAGTTCTATATTGTCATTCTTACCAAATAAAAGTTGTTATGAACCTTTGGTTCACCAATCTTCTTCCATACCTATTTTTGATACTCTTCCATCTGCATACATCCAAGCGTCAGTACACATCTACTGGGATAGATAGCCAGACTTCAGTTGACAAACCCAAAGCCTTTGACTAATACTGTCTGCCCAACACTCCATTTGGCCCTGTGCATTTCACTGAGTACCCCCAAATCCTGACCACAAACCCTGGACATTGGAAGACTTGCAGTGGTACACCTGTCCAAATGCACCCAAGGAATCCTATCAAATTGTCTGTGACGGCAAAGCAATCACCATCTACCCTTTGATCTTCAATGGGAAGTGCAACAATCCTGTTGCCTACCTGGTCCCCATGGAGCCACCTCTCACACCCAAACCAACCATTTCAACCCCACCCACCTCTGATGCCACTAGCCAGAGTAGTCAATTCCTGGGAGTGCTTTACCTGGTGCTCACAGGATTGATTGACTCTGCCTTGCCAGCAGCTGGGCCTTGGGCTGTGGCTGGGAAGGCCCTTTCCTACCTGGTAAAGTTAGGTCCCATCATCTTGTGGGCCATGCCAGTACCTGCTTCAACTCCTACCTCACCTACTGAAGCCCCACGGTACTCTTGGTATCCTGACAATACTAAATATCTTTATTAAGGAGATAATGTGAGAGAGAGGACATCCATAGAATTTGTTAGATGATGAAAATATATTATTCTACTGACAAAATGTTGCTTCATATATCAGTATTGAACAGATCACCTAGTGTATAACCCCAATATAGGAGACACCTTATAGCCTGCCCCTGGCCTTAATATATTTGCTGTAAGCCAGAAGTTCTGTGCTGGGATATGTTACCAGGGATCAGTCTGCCAAACTTATATATTCATATTAGAGTATTTTTACTGCTCCCTTCCATTTTCTGGCATTTTTATGGTGCATACTTTGATATTATACATTGCCTAATCTCTTCTTATCAGATAAATCTGATTTGAATTCAGATAAAACTAGATGTGGTAGGTTTTAAAGCTGTGAAGATAAGCAGAATTGTCATCTATAAAAAAATGAACTCTAACTTAAACAAATTCCAAACAACAGTGTAAATATACAATCTGTTAACAGGGATTTGGAACATTAATAGTTAAAATGGCTAGGTAAAGCCACAAGTATCTCAGACTAAAAAAGAAAACAATCAAGACAAGTTATAAAAACCTTGAAAACAAAAACAAAATGAGATCATTTTTCATTTGGTGTACATATGTTAACTATGCAAATCAGTGACAAAAATACACTCAGTTACAGTGTGTCAGGGCCCAGGATTCCCATGACAGTCAGTTAGCATACCTTGCTTTAGTATCACAAAATATATGAAAACAATTATCTATTTCACTCCCAGAAGAAAAAACCCCTTAATGATCTCAAATGGCCAGTGTCAAGCACCCACCCACTTGGAAGAAAACTTCCAAGATAATGAATGATAGCAGAGGGATTAAGACCAGTTACTAGATATCCCACAAGAAGAGATATCATTCTGAGATTAAACAGCTCTCTGAACAGGCGGTGACAGCCCAAGAGAGGATTGAAGTGACCTAAGAAGAAGTATGTCCCAAAATAGCTAAGTAGGAAGGCATAAGCTAGCAGATAGAAGACTTTGGGATTCACAGACTTCTTCAGAGACTGATAATTCTGAGGCTCTTCCTTTCAGGAGGGATTTTGTGATAATGGGATTGTAGTATACCAGACTCCTGGAATAACACGGCACCAAGATTTCTCTAAATAATGGGGATCAGGAGAGATACCAGAATCAGCTCTGGTGCCCAGCAAAATGCTGGCCTTGAAGGCCTTCATCAATATTATCCAAAGAAGCCATTTATACTCAATGGCCTTCCACAGGGAATTATTGGACAATCTCATAGTTTAGCTAGGAGGATTTAAGTCAAGAGTTAAAAGCAAATCAATTTGGGTGAATGCAAGACTTTATTGATTGAACAATTTCATAAATGTAGATTAACAGCCTTATTTAGCATGGTAGCAATAAAATGATTTGGAGCAAGATATATAGAAGTTAAGGGAATTTGAGGATATTTCTGGAGAAAATGAGTGGTTAGGGACTTAAAATTGGAGAAAATAGATTGGTATCCCATTATTAGATTCCTCTCAACATAATTGGTAAAATATCCTCAATTATTAAATTAACTGTCAGGGCAAGGCTTGAGAATTCAACTGATTTCTCCACACAGAAGACAGGGACAGGAGTAGTATCAGAAACAGAAACAGAAGACAACTTTCACAGCTCATGCAAGAGTCTGGATGGACTCCCACAGGGGAGGCAGGCCGTGTAAAGTCACTCCCCCCTTTGGCCTTGGATAGGAAAATCTTCCCATGTTGCACCAAGAAATCTCCTCAGAAGCCAGCCAAGACCCTAAACTCCCTTGAAGATTTAGCCCATACAGTTGACAAGAGATTTGTGTTAGCATACCCCTCTCAGGCAGCAAATGTCAATGTTGGGAACTCTGTTTCTACTTGGGAGGAATCCCTGATTAATTTTGACTATTTTTTGGCCTGGGCTCAACCACATTTATAATTAATTAGGTCTAAGCAATCAAGTCGTGCTACTGCCAAATCATCAAATCCCAACTTGACTGGATTGAATGGTGAGTTGCTCCATTCATTCAATTTCAGCCAATCAGAGTTAGAGTCAGAAATTGATGCAAAACCCTCCAGCTTGCTGGATCTGCATAGTAAAATTTCTCCTGCACTCAATCCAATCTGCGCCTCTGGGTCAGGTGACCTTTGAATTTTAGATTCCCATCCTTAAAGCAAAACAGGGGACTTTTGGTCCCCTGCTTGCTCATTCTTTGAATTAAAGTTTTAAACTTTCCCAAACCTTTGGCTTAACCTTTGGGGTCTTTCTTACAGCCCCCTTTTACTTCTAGGTTGTTAGTATTAGAATATTTGTTGTTTACCTTTCCTGCCTTTCTCTGGCTTACAATGTTGCTTTTGAAAGCCTCTGTAGTTAACGTTAGTGTAGTATATACACTTACCTTAGTTGCTCTTGAAAACCTTGTTTGAACTTTAAAAATTAGTATTGTAATCTTTATAATTTCTTACTTTTAGTTTGAAATTGGTGTCCACTTCCTTCGGCTTTTGCTTCTACTTAAATTACGCCCGTCAGTTATCTTTTTATTACTGTAAAGTGTATAGCTTGTGGGCGTTGCCTCTTTGTTTCCACACGCCTACCAACACTTTCATTTAAAAGTTACTTTAAAATTGACCAGTTCCACTTTGGAAAAGAAAAGGTTTTAAATCCCTTTTCAGACCTCCAGCTTTAAAGTTCTTCTTGGATTTGATTGGTTTCTCCTTGGAAAACAGGATTCTAAATTCCTTTCTTGCCCTCCATCCAAAAGAAAACCAATGTCGGCCTCATTTGTAAATTTTGTGGTGTTCACCCTGGCCCCTGCTCTGGTGATGATATGGTCTATATCTCCAGATCTTTGGACTCATATTTCTCATTCATTCTACCATGTTGGAAGTAACCCCTCTCAATTCTTGCATGTGTTTGAGGACATTCCTGGACAAGCCCAGGAACTTCTAGTTACTAGTGAGAATGTTGTGAAGAGTCTCACCTGCGACAATCTTGAGCTCTCTGCCATTGAACTGGTTCCTCCTGCGCCACCTGGCCCAGTATCCCCTCGTGTTCCCCCTCTCTGAGACCCCAGTTGTTCTGGACCAAGAAGAAGGTTCTGAAACCCAAGAGCATTCTCCCAAGCGCGCAACCTGGCTGCTTGGTGGAATGGTTCTGATGGGTCTGGATTCCTACTTTTCCCAACTGTCAGCCGCGTCCTCCTTGTGAACACCCCTTCAAGCGGCCAAAACAGTATTGCACTGGATGGCATCCTGGTGGTTTCTTCCCCCGGGATGTGAGCCAAACTTAGTTAGTTTAGCCCCCTCTCTCACAGGCCGGGCCTGGAAGGCCATGTACACAATAGGTGCTATTATGACCAGGTAATTTACTGCAGTAGCTAGGGGACGTAAACTACCATTATGGGGCACAAACTGATTGACCAGTCCCAATACTGTGATATAAACAAACCCCAACTTGCTGAAATCCTGAACAGTAGGCATGTTGGGCAGGAGGGAGTAGTAGGAATCTCCTTCATAGCAGGCAGGATGGTCTCTCTAGCACAAACAGGAGGGAGATCCAGATGGTGGGGATGGAAGTATTCCAAGTCAAGAGTGTGGGGTGGTTTGAATGAAGTGGCAGGAGTAAACCCAGGAGGGTACAGATAGGCAAGTTATATTGAGTAGTAGATTCACAAATAGATACAAACATAATAATTAAATTGGAGCAAACATAGATAATTCCTGCAAGAAGATAAGAGTTCCTGGGCATAAATTTATTTAATTTAAGATGTCAACAGTGAGGGGGGCTTTTTCTCCTCACTACTTATACTTACTGGTGATTTAGTGTCCTTTTGTGGCACCAGAGATCTGATGGCATCAATTTCAGTTAAAATTACAATTTTGACAGGAATTTGCGTACTTGAGCCTGGAGATGGATGGTCATTGGCTGGTATAACAGGAACCTTGATTAGGCTTCAGCAAGCTGAGGTGACACTGCTATTAATAAACCCTACAAGCAATCAAGCGCCCAATTGCGCTCCTAATATATCATTTCCCAATAGTAAAGGTGGCCAAATTCATTAATATAATTGAAGCCATGGATTCAAGACTTGTGGGCCTCTCAAATCCCAGGCCATTTTTTATTTGAAAGGGGGGTTTTATTGCTCTGAGAGATACTTTGTACGGGTTTCCAAGCTGTGGAGTTTTTCACCTCTAGGCAGGCCAGCTGACTGTCCAGGGAAATCTGGGCACTGACATCATCCCATACCATAGTCAATCTTGCAGAGCAAAACTCTTTATCCCAAGACTTTTATTCCTTCAGCAGGGTGGCAACATTCTCCAGGTTAGATTCTGGTTCCCAAGTATTCTCTTTATTGGGGTACCCTTTCCATTTGATCAGGAAGTGAGTTTTTTGGTATCAGAGTTTGTGTCCTAGGATGGATTCAACCTTGTGTTCTGTGAAGCTTCCTACTTTGATGGATGGGGGAGCAGTTCCCACTATCTGGTGCAGGAACAAAGGTCCTTTATTTTTTTGATAACAGGGAGCAGTGTGATACATTGTTAATCTTCCATCTGGGGGCAGTTTTAGTTGGTAGGCTATGATACCAATGTGTTGTAAGACCTTGTAAGGACCTGTTTGTTGGGGGCTCAAGCTAGCGCAAGGGGCAGTGGTCTTGATGTTCTTTGCACTGAAGTACACAAGGTCTCCTACTTTAATTGGGGGGCTGGGGCTTTGTTTCTTGTCATCAAAGTCCTTCTATACTTGTACTGCTCTTCTCAGGTTCTGGGCATATTCTTCTTGGCACGTATGGATATTGCTAACCCAGTCTTGTCCTTCTGGGTTATTGGCTTCCTCTGTGGGAGGGGCATCTCATGTGGGGTTAAATCCGTAGTTGGATTTGAAGGGGACATACCAGTGGAGCTGTGGTCTTGGTTGTTGTACGCAAACCAAGCCATTGGTAGGTGTGTTACCCAATTGTTCTGTTCCAAGTTAACGTAGAATTGTAAGTAATGTTTGAGGACCTGTTTTACTCTCTCAGTCTATCTGTTGCTCTGAGGGTGATATGTAGTAGACAATGATCTTTTTATTCCCAAGACTTTTAGGATTTGGGCCCAAAACTTGAAGGTGAATTGTGGGCCTCTGTCTGAGACCACTTATTGTGGAAGTCTGTGGTTCATGAATACTTGGTTCTGAAATAGGGTAGCAGTTTCCTTTTCTGTTACTTTGGTTGTTGTTGGAATGAAGTTAGCCATTTTGGTGAAACAGTTGACAATTACAAGGATAGTATTTAAATCCTTTTGAATTAGATAACTCCACAATATAATCCATGGATACTGAATTCCAAGGGCCTTCTGCAATCTGAAGAGGTTGTAGTAATCCTTCTGGCTTTCCTCACTTAGGCTTGGTACGTCCACATGTCTCTCAACCACTGAGGTATCCTTCAATTTCTGGCTTCATCCTGGGCCACATGTAGGTTTTCTGGATTCCTTTGAATTTCTTTGTACGCCCAGGGTGTCCTGACATGGGGAGTTATGGTATTCCTTCAGTATCTCTAAGCGCAGTGGACCTTCTGGTACGTAGGTGCATCTGTGTAGCTTTATGGTGTTTTAATATAAGGAGTAACCTGTTTGGTAGTATCAACTGTTGATATCTTTCTTTAAGCCTTCCATGATGGAGATGCAGTGCTGGTCTATGATCTGAGCTAATTTGTATTTCTTCCCTTTTACTGGCTATTCCCAGGAATAGAAGCATTGGCTCAATCATGTTTGGGGATAGCAAGGATTTAGTGTTGAATTCTTCAGTCTCTTTGGAGCTAGGAAAAAGGTCAGCTCTTTGGCTTAGGACATCAGGTACAATGTTGATCTTGCCAGGTTTTTAGCTGATTGATAAGTTGTAATCTGCTAGGAATAGGGCCCATCTAGCTTGTTGCTGATTCAGTTGTTGCGGTATAAAGAAGTATATCAGGTTCTTGTGATTAGTCATGATTCTCACTGGGTGGTTGGCGTCACACAAGTATCTTCTCCAATGTTTCAAGGACTGTATGATAGCAAGCATCTCTTTATTGTAGATGGGGTAGTTCAACTCAGGAAGAGTGAACTTCCTTGAGTAGTAAGCTACAGGGTAAAGCTTACTATCATGCCCCTCTGAAACAATACCCCCAATGCAAAAACATAGGAATCTGTCTCCACAATGAAGGGTGTATTGTAAACTGGCATTGCCAAGACAGGGGCAGACACAAAGGTGTTTTTTAGCAGCTCAAAGGCAGATTTGGTGGTGTTGTCCCACACAAAGAGGTTCTTCTCAAAGGTAAGGCGGGTCAAGAGCAAGCAGATTGAAGAAAAATTTTGGACAAATCCTAGGCAGAAATTTTCCAGGCCCAGAAAACTTCTGACTTCCTTGCTGTTCTTAGGTTCAGGCCATGACGTCATGGCCTCTATTTTATCAGGTGTCATAGCAAATCCTCCTTTCAGCACATTTTATCCCAAGAACTCTACTTCTTCTTGGAAGAACTCATATTTCTGAAGTTTAACAAAGAGCCTGTGTTCCTTGAAGTGTTGTAGGACAGCTTGAAGGTGTTTGACATGTTCTTCAGGAGTGCGGCTGTAGATGAGGATGCCATCAAAGTAGACTACAAAACACTGATTCTTGAGTCCTCCCAAGACCACATATACCATAGTTTGAAAATTACTAGGTGTGTTGCACAACCCAAAAAACATGACCAGGTTTATTAAAGACCTTGCATAGTCTCAAGGTGGCCTTCCATTTGTTGCCAGGCCTGATCCGCATCTGGTTAAAGGCATCCCTCAAATAAACCTTTGATAAGACCTTGGCTCCTGAAAGCTGGTCTGAGAGGTCTTTATCATTGGGTGCAGGTATCTGTTTTTCACTATAATGCTGTTTAGGTCCTGGTAATTGACACAAGGATGTAGTTTGCCGCCCTTCTTTTTAACAAACAGTAAAAGGGATGAACAAGGAGATTTGGAGACACGTATATATCCCTTTTTCAACATCTTGTCCAAGTACTCTCTTAAGGTGGCTTGTTCCTTCATGTTACAGGTGTAGACAGGTCCATGCTTAGGTTGGATTTCAGGGAGGAGGTCAATAGCGTGGTTGAACTGACTGTGTTTAGGCAAGGCGGTGGCTTCTTCTTCTGAGAAAACGGACTCCCAAAGCTTCAAACATTTTAGGATCTCAGCTTTGCAGGTTACATGGTGATGTTGTTTAGCTCAGGGGTCTGCTGAGGGTTCAAGCAGGGAACCTCTAAGGTTTGGCTCTCATGAGTGATAGTCACCTGATGGTTCTTATAGCCCAAGTTCAATTGGTGATCAACCCACCATTCAAACCCTATCACTACAGGTTTGGGAAGCTTCTTCATGACGTAGAATATGGTGGACAGAAGTCTCCCATTTAACTTCAGGGAAACAGACTCTTTGCATTTGTGGGACAGGTCTGTTGTCTTGTTACCCAAGGTCCCAGTCAGAGGTTTCCCTTGATTGGTACACCCAGTTTCTCAGCTAGACTATGTTTCATGTAATTGAGGGTTGCCCCACTGTCTAGGAGGGCCACAGTGTTCACCTCATGTTCATGGTAGCATAAGGTAGTGTCAATTATAGGATAGGATGGGAAGCGTTGTTTATTGCTGAAATGGTGTCTCCTTGGGTTCCATTGGAACAGCTAATGCAGACCTTGGATAAGTGGCCACTCTGGTGGCAATAGAAGCATAACCCACTTCTGATGTGACGTTGGTACTCCTCTGGGGTCATGTTCAGATGGGGCCTACTAGCACCAGGGGTTTGGTTGTTCCGGGGATGAGCAGTGTGGTATCCTTGTGATTGGCTGAAGTCTATGCCTCTGGCAATATCCAGGAGCTTGTCTTTGGGGAGGTTGAATTGTTGGTGTCTCATTAGGCTGGAGTGATGTGGATTCAGCCCATTACTAAAGTGCAACCCTGATAAATTGTCAGGGATCTTGGCGGCCTCTGCAAGGTGTAGGAATCGTTGTATGTAAGTCTCCAGATTGTCCCTTTCCTGGGTCAGGCAGATGAGCCCCATGTAGGCTTAGATCTTGGCCCCAGAGGGGATGGTTGCAAAGTTCATTCTCTCCAGAAATTGGTTGTAGGAGAGTATGAGATCCAAGTCTTCCTCCAGGCTGGTCAAGAAGGTTTTTCTAGAGTCATCCTTCAGTTGGGCGGCCAGCATCATAACCTTCTGAGTGTTGTCTCTAAAGCTCTCAGGGTGGGCACAGAACAGGGGGTTTATTATTCTCATGCCTTTTCTGAAATAAGCTAAGTCCATCTTTTGCAGGTCAGGAAAGTTTGTGGGGGCAGCAGAATTTTGGTTTGAGGTGGATATTGTCACAGTTTGGACCTGGGATGTCTTGGCAACAACTCCTTCTTGGCTTTTGTTTGTTTTGTGTTTTTTGGTTCTGTTTTGTCTTAGGTAGTAAGCTGAGATCAAAAATAAAAGCATACAAGATTCCCCTTAATCAAAGAAGAATATGGACCCAGGGCTACTAGTTTTGTTAAGTTTGACATACTGCCACATCCCATGCCAGAGTCCGGCTGGACTCACACAGGGGAGGCGGGTCAGGCCTGGAAGACCATGTACACAATAGGCACTATTATGACCAGGTAATTCAAGCTGTAGCTAGGGGACGCAAACTACCAGTATGGGGCATAACCTGATTGGCCAGTCCTAATACTGTGATATAAATAAACCCCAACTTGCTGATGTATTGGGCAGGAAGCACATTAGGTAGGGGGAGTGAGAGGAATCTCCTTCATGGTAGGCAGAATGGACACTCTAAGGTGACCAGGAGGAAGATCCAGGTGGTGAGGGTGGAAGAACTCCAAGTCAAAGGTGTGAGATGGATTAACCAAAGTGATAAGAGCAGAGCCAGGAGGGAACATATAGGTGTGGTTGTATTGTGTAGTGAATTCACAAATAGATGCAATCAGAATAATTATATTGGTGCAAAAATAGAGAATTCATGAAAGAAAATAATGAGTCCTGGGCATAAAGTTGTTTATTTTAAGATTTTAACCATGACAAAGGCTTCTCCTCTTCACTATTTATACTTACTTGGGGAATACTTAGCCTTTTGTACCACCAGAGGCCTGGTGGCATCATTTTAAGTAATACTTGCAATTTGGCTCAGAACTTGTGCACTTGGACCTGGGAGTGAAAGGGCATTGGCTGGTATAACATGAACCTTGGTTTGACTGCAGCATGCTGAGGTACCACAGCTATTATTAGATCCCGCAAGCAATTGAGCTCCCAATTGTGCAATCAAACAATTGCCCTCCTGATTTACCATTTCCCGATAGTAAATGGGCCCAATTTGTTAATGAAATTGAAGCCAGGAATTTGAGGCTTGTGTGTCTTGCAAACCCCAGGCCATTTGTGATTAGAAAGAGGGGCTTCCTCCCAGGAAGGCAGTTAGTAATGTTTCCCATGCTGTTAGTTGCTTTATCTGTAGGAAGGCTAGCTGATTGTCAAGGGCATTCTGGGCCCTGGCAGTGATTACCAAGATTGCTTTGCTGCCAGGTAAAGAAAGATCAGGAGAAAAAGCCTGAGGATAAAATTTTAATTCAGAGATAAAAGAAAGCCCAAAAACTTGTTTCTTGTTGTCTGAGCATTTCCAGCAAGCAGAAAATAAAGGAAGGGGAATTGGAAAGCAGAAAAACAGGCCTGAGGCCTGTTGAAGTGGTCTAAGAGTGACAGCAAACAGAAAACTAAATTGAAGGTAAGTCAACTGTAAATAAGTACTATCCTAAATTTGTTTTAAGCTTACTGGAAGGCACAGTGGGCAGGAAATGAAATTTAAACTTCAAATTTGAAGCAAAAGATAATAAATGATGTTAAGAGTAAGGCCAAGCTTAGGAGTATTTTGAAGTGGCTGAAGGGACATAATTGTAGGGAAACCCCCTAAATATAGGAATCTGGCTTGGATATGATAAAGAATAGGCTCTGAATCACTGACAGTGAAAATAACTTAAAAAGGAAGTATAAAGCCCAAATAAGTAGCTAATAGAATCCTGACAGGTGATGTTGTGGCGTCAAAATTCAACCCTGAGAGAGGTTTGAGGTTGGGTTTGAGCAAATTTGTGTCCAGCAGCGCTTGTGTAAGGTCTGAAGGCTTGGGGTAAATTGTTGTAAACTAAGGCCTTTAAACCAAGTATGTTGATATTTGTCAAGTATAAAAAGGTAGGCAAGGTTTGCAATAAAAACTGAACTAAGGCTCCTAAGAGCTTGTATGAAGTGAAATAAGGACTAAGACAATTTATTAACCCTAAGAAAATAAAATAGAGACCATTATTAATGACTGACAATTTGGTTAAAAAGTCAGTTTCTAAGTCTAGAAAATGGTCTGCACTAGCAGGGGGATTGAAGCTATCAACAATTAAATTGTGGGTGCCACTATAAAAGTTGCCTAACTGGTGAAGGATAAAGTCAAAAGGAATCATGAACAAAGATGGAGCTAATATTAAAAATTTGGAAAGGAAAACACAAGCCATAAAACCTAACTGTCAGGAATATACTTCCTGACAACAACTTATCTTTAGTTGAAAAGGGGAATTTACTTTCCCCTTCATCTTCTTTGGAATCTCCTAAAGGGAATGTGTTAATATGTAGTATCTGTTCAGAATTACCTTTGTTTTCTTGGCCGTAAATGGCTTCCAAGTCATTGTTTTCATCTACGGGTTTTGAACCCGGTTCTTCTTCTGAGTCTTAAAACCAATCTATACAAAACAAGTGTTAAAACAACTTTGAGCCAATCATTACCTTTTGTACTGGGCTTCAGCCAATCACAGGTCAACAACAACAATTCAAATCCTCTTGGTAATACGTTCAGTGACGTTGGCAGCTCGGGGGAAGCGGGTAACCTTCTCTGTCTGGTTTTGGGCCCGTTGTTTGCCGTTCCTTCTGTTGTTGTTGCTGCCAAGGCCACCTCCTGGTCCTCATCTTCTGTGGGGTTAAGTAAAGACATTCCAAGTCATGCCAGAGAATGAGAGAATAGATAAGGAAAATATGATAATTTTACTGAGAAGAATTTTAAAACATAAGGAAATAATTTACCTTCCCCAGTTTGAAGATCCTAACTGCCAAATCTCCACATTTCATCTCCAACTTTCTATACCTCCTTTTTCTATATTATTTTCTGCTACCATGCTATAAAAAGCTGGTAAGCTCTATTTCAGTATTTGTTCAACCAATAAAGTCTACATTCACCCAAGTGAATTTTTTTACTTATCTTTTATTTTGACTTAAACCTCTAAAATCCAAACCATGAAATTACCCAAGACTCCTCTTATGGAGTCTCTTGGGTATAAAGGGTTATTCTAGATAGTCCTGCTGATAACGGTGTTGATCAGTGCTTCAATGGGATCACACGCTGATTTGGGTACAACACCAGAGTCCCCATTCCTTGACAGCTCCTGGCGCCGTGTTATTCCTGGAGTCTGGTATACCGCAACACCTCTATCAAACAACCCACCTGTCCGAGAAGAAATCAATATCTATGGTTATACATCCCAGGTTACCAAGCCCCAAGTTTTCTGCCCTTTGGCTTTGGCTTTCTTACTGTGTTATTTGGGAGTGTACTTCTTCTTGGGGTGCTTCAACCCTCTGCTAGGCAGGTACCAAATCTTTGGAGAGCTATTCCATTTAGGCATGGTATTCTTGCCTGTGGGATCTCTGGTCACAGGATTAAATCCCTCTGCAATCATTCACCACCTAGGGAGATTACTTCCTAGTGGGTGGGTGCCTGACACTAATAAGTACCTTTTTGGGGTGCAAGTCAAACAATCTCAACTTATTGTTGAGACTGGAAAACCAAGCCTTTTTATTCTACTTGGTTTTTGAGGTGTAAGAATTGGTGTGGAAGTTTAACCAAGATTGGTTAGAAGCTTGGTCAAAATAAAGAGCTTAAAAAATTAGAAATGTTACAGTCTAACTTAAATAAGTTAAACTATAGTAAAGGAGACTGGGAGGAGAAGAAGGGCGGTTACGGTGTTGCTTGGTAACTTAAGATTGAGTGAGAGAGCAAGCGAGCGAGAAGGCGGAAAAACAGGCTCCAAACTGCTGGCGTAAGCCAAAGCAAAAAGCAAAAGGTAAGCGGGTTTGGACTAGTTAAAACTAACCCTAGTGTTAGGTTCCAAGTTTGAGAATTGTCCAGGGATAAAGGTAAGCTTTGGAACTTGAAACTAACCGTTAAAATAGATAGGATTGGCCAGTCAAGTAAGGGAAAAAGAGGGAAGATTTTGGAGAGCAAAATAAAGTGAATATAACCAAGGTAGAGGTCTCAAAATAAAGTTGGTGTCCTAGAGAAAAATACTAGCAGCAAAGCATGATAAAGGAGAATCCTGACAGCTTGCACTTGATTCTGCTCCCATCTGATGGTGAGGTGCAGGTTTGATTCCCATGAGGAGCTATTTGTCACTTATGACAGGTTCTATTTCTGACTTTGAACTTTGACAGAGGGTCTACCCTGCAATTTTGACAATATGTTTCTGAGCAGTAAATAGAATGAGGAAAGAGGGAAAGTTAGAAGATATTGATAACTTTATTGGGATGAGAAGAGAGATCTTTATGGCTGAAAGTATACTACATGGTGTTTATAGGTTGTGTTGCTTACCAAGATGTTTTTTGGGGACAGTTTTATTCTTTTAGAATATTTGGATGGGGTTTTGGGGCTCCCTACAAGGCTTCCAAGATGTTTCTTAAGTGAAAGATTTTCTATGAGAGAAGGTATTGCATCATGAAAAAGAATAGAGGTAAGTAACAATCATGAATTGGGAAGAAATCATTGGAGGATGTATGGAACAGCATATGAGATTTTGGAGGAAAATAGATTGGTTTCTGGATCAAGCAAGTTGATAGTACCAACAACCTTGAAGTAAAGCTATTTTTACAAACTTGTTCTTTCATTAAAACTTTGAATGGCACTTACAGCCAGGGTAGAGTGCTTTTCAGTACCAAACTATTGCAAAAAATATCTGTAAAGGAAACCTGGTTTGTTAAATCTGGTGACAAAACGATTAAATGTATTTACCTACCTAGTGATATTTAATGCTGTGATAGATCTGGAAAAAGTTAAACCTCAGAGATCTTGCGCTTAGAAATGGGAAGCTACAAGAAAAATATCCAAATAAGTGTTTAACTAGCTTTGATTTTAGGTTGATATCTGTCAAAAGTAATGGGCACTTTAGATATTTATTGGAAAGTACAGTTCAATCAGCTCATGACACCACCGAATAATTGCTGACCGTCTAAATTATAATCGATAAGTATAAATGCTATCACTATCCTGTGAAAATCCCAACATAACCAGAGGATTTAGGGGCGGGACTCAAACAAATTTGTGATTCTCTTGCACCAATAATATTTTCAAGCTACCAGAGGTTATCTGCTAGTTAATTGATTTAATCATTTAGCTTTTGATGGGATGTTCCACTAAGTTTGATGAGCCAGAACTTTGCTGGTTAAAATATTTCAGCTGGCAAAGTTCATTTAAAAGGTAACAATCGAAGTTCTCTTCTTTTAAAAAGAAACCTGAGCTTTTGATGGGATTTTCCACTAAGTTTGATGAGCCAGAACTTTGCTGGTTAAAATATTTCAGCTGGCAAAGTTCATTTAAAAGGTAACAATCGAAGTTCTCTTATTTTAAAAAGAAACCTGAGCTTTTATTCGAATTACTACAAAAATGTTTGCAGGTAATTTTATTTAAATAAATTTAAAATATATGGGTGACTAACAACTTTAAGCATCCATTAAAATTATTTTTTAAATAAATAAGGAATTCAGTTATTATGCTTTAGTGAAGGATTCACTAAACTATAACATTGAAACTAAAATCCGAGACTAAAATAAAATAAATATGCGACTTGGATGAAGGAAAGATAAATCAATCAACCTAAATCCCAGTATATTTCAGGCTGCTGAAGAAAGGCTAGCAGAACAGCGGTATGAGACGCTTACCCAAAAGCGCAAACCGTGATAACCCTTTTTCATGTTTATATGTAAATGTGGACAATACCATAGAATAAAGTCCAAAATAAAACGTGTGACATCAAACCACCCAATACTCCATGAAAAAAGAAGGTTGATTTCGGGGAGATAAAGAGGTGGGATAGATTCTTCTTTGAGGGCAAAATTTGACAAGGTAAATTATTGCAGTCATTAAGAGGGAACAAGCAAAATAGAAAACAAAGCCCTGGTAGCCGGTAAGGCCAAGGATCCCACTTGCTGTCCCGCTAACCATGGAAAGGCAACTCCGATTAAAGTCGATGATGCTTAAATTGTGAGCGACATATTCTGGACGATAAAGCTCAGATTCATCATCTGGGGTCTGATTCATTGCTATTGATAACCTTTGTCGGAAACTGGAAACTACTTAGAATAACCAGGATAAAAATGTGTAAATGATGGAAGTTATACAACTAATAGGAAACCTCAAAAATGAAAAATAAGCAATCCAAAAAAATAGCAACAGGTTGGCTGGGAATTACTTTTACCAAAAAGGCCTTAAGATATAAAAGTAAACAAATATTGTTGCGTGTACTTATTACTTGGATCTTGGGTTGATTATTGCTCTGATCACCCCCATTCAAATGAAAGCGAATTTTTATTGCCTGTTGAAACCCTGAAAAGGCTAGCAACTATTGGATACACTTATTCCACCAATTTGCCTCCATGGTGTGAATACATGATGTCAAGTAGAAGGTCACGTCAAATACTTTTTAAAGGAATGTTTGGAAACGGTTTTTAAACTAAATCTTTTTGGAATAAGCAAGAAAAAACTTTTACCAAAAACACCTTAGCATTTCTGCCATTTAAACTATGCTCATAAATACACAGCTTCTAAAGCAGTCACTTACAACAACAATTTAATACTAAATCTCAGTTATTATATTGGCATTGTAATACAAAAGTATTCTCTATTTCACTATCCTATGGTCATAATATCACTAGCATCCCGCCGCATTTTTAAGTCTCGTGGTTTATAATGCACGTTCTTTGATGCTTAAACCTGCATATTTTTTGCTGCAAACGAAATAATTTTTTATAAAAATCCATATGAAAACTCTACTAAACCAATCTTCTGGGAAAGGAAGATATCCAGTCAATTAACTTTCCTACAACACATTTTCAGCCACTCTTGATCCAGCTATAATTTTCTCCATCTGTATTTTTTAACTTTACAATAATAAAAGGTTTAACCCCCCTCTATTTATCAACCAGAATTTTAACAAGCATGTTTAACTGCTTTATTTTTTTCTGCATTAACCAGGCTTATTTTTAAATACACCTTTTTAAAAGCTAATCTGATCAGATTTCACTAGTAAGAAAAAATAAAAGTTAAATACTTCAGAAAGTTATCTATAGAAGGAGCTTTATTCACTCAATATTTGAAACTTTTTGCTTGTGTAAAGCTTGTCAAGATTTCATGTTCTTGGGGAAGAAGGATTGTTTCATTAAATTATTTGGACATTTTGATAGAGGGATCTGTATGAAGACAGATGTGCTTCCAATTGGTGTAGCTTTATTGCAGCAACAGGCAGGGTTCTGTCCTTTGTTACTAGAGTCAATTAGTTTGGGAGATCCTGTGGTCAGTTGACGCAACACTAGCAGCTTTGGGCAGAGGTGGCTTGGCAGGATCTGGGAAGTATCAATAATACACTTTTATTGACTACTTGACACCACTACAATATAATCAGTAGTAATGTTGATGAGTATAAATTGTCTGCCTTCCAAGTGATCTTGGAAGGGCTTTTTGTAGTGTAACAAGTGACAGCCAGACTAATGTCTAGCTGCAGATAATCCTTACTAGCTAGCCTATCATCTCCAAGCTACTGGTTTCAACCCCCAGAGTTGAATTCTAAACCCAAATAGTTGTTTTAGAATGAGACAATGCCCTATTATATTTTTTCCCTCTTCAGCATGAATATTTCTTGACTCAGTTGGGACCAACTAAGTTGACATCCATTGGGTGGGGTCCCGTCTTGTGTTTGGTGTAATGCATACTGTGCACAGGCAGTCCTCAGTCACATTTCTTGGTGAAACAGATGCTGTATTTTCTCTGTCCTATTCCACTTGGTGGTGGTGTGTTTGCTTAGTGATCCCAAACAATTCACACTTAACTATGTGAACTTCTTGACCAGCCAATGATTTTTGACCCTGAATGTCTCAGGTATCTTCCAAATAGGGATCCCATAATTAGATCTGACAGTGGGCCGTCAATTTTTAGTCCCTAGCCCTAGTGATGAGGAGATGGATCAGTCAACCTGGATAGGTCAGAATTTCCTGACAGAGCTAAAAACTTTCACATGGAGAAAAGTAGAGCTATATCAAGATTGACTGAAAATCTGCTGTAGGGCCATCAATTGCCAGAATATCTTCCTGCCCCAATGTTCTAGAATTAGATGTGAGCTTTTGATCAAACTAAACATCCATGAGCAGTAAAGTTAGAATTAACCCATGTTATATAAATGATACTGCCAATTTAAAACCTGTTGGCAAATTGTCATGAATGATAGTTCTCTCCCTCTTATGGACCAAGACGCTGGACAGGGATCAAACCCTGGTTGGCCTGCAGGCTATAATGGTGGAGCCTTGCTGAAATTCTGAAGCCTTGGGAAAATGAGGTATGAAGAACCAAGTGCTAAAAACAAATTCCAATGTCAAATTTTTCAAATGGTAATCTCATAGTAGAGGCATCAGGAGGAGACAACCAATAAAAACTAAAGAAAATAGAAGGGGCAAAAATCTGGAAAAATGAAACAGGATTTTGCAAATAAACCATTGTCAAATTGGTTCAATTGTTTTCTCAATTTTGGCCCCAGGGGTTGCAGAAAGCAGCACAGAGGCCTCAGACACCACAAAATTAACACCACAGCTCACTAGCAGCCAGGCAGACATATAAGCTAAGACAAACTCCATTTTTGATGAGTTTTTTTACCAAGATATAAAAATATGCTGTTTGTAATAACTTAGGGTTTATTGAACTACTGGGGTAGTTCTAAGCCCTAACCTAGCTCATATAGGTGCTTAGAATTGAATTCTGGCACTGTCAGGGGGGGTTTTCTCAGCTGGGCTTTTTGAAATTTCCAAGAAGTGTAAGGTCTTGCCTGATATAGTGCAAGTTCATATACCAAGCCATGTAAGGTGTTGGATTCAAATTTAATAGATAAAGAAAACTAGGCACAGTTTGCAAAGTTATCTTTAATAGACCTGCTAAAGCCTTATAGTTAGATATAAAACAGCTACAGAATTAACTAATCCTAAGCAAACTATGTAGGGCAAAGTATTAAATAAAGAGTTATCAGTAACTAGTGGTATATTGACATCAAGATATTCTGTATGAGAATACCTGAGCATAAAGGAAGAGTGATTGTCTTTCATGGGAGATATTGGTGACAGCAAGCCTAAGGCTTGCTGTCTTATTAGTTTCATTTCAAAAATTTAACAACAAAAAAACAAAATTTAAGAACACTTATTGTCATGGCTGGCAGCAATCATATACCAAGTGTCGTAACTGTGCTGTTTTAGCAAAGTTACAAGGGGGAAAATATTTGGAAACTAGATAATATTCTTTATTGGGAGATATGTATTATATAGTCACTGTGAATAGTGGATAGCGGGAACATGATAGTGTAGATCACACAGTGGGATGGTAAAGGGGGTGGATTGATCCTTGTAATGAGTCAAGCACCAAAACAAGCTACCTACCGGGGAGGATCAACTTCTGTTCATGTTATTGTATTTGAAAATCTGAGTTGCCTTCCTAACTTGGCTTCAGGTGGCTGGATAATTGGATTGCAGGTCGCAAACCTGCTTACTTGGAACCTTTCTGGTGGGTCAAGCATGCTGTTTTGACACCCCCCAGCTAAAGGTCAGCCTCTTCTGGGGGAAGGTCATCAGGGAGGTTGTTGGGAGCCCAGGCGCCATACTGTACTAGCTGTTGTTAAGTGGCGGGTAGGACGGTCTCCCATTGTTTTTGTCTTGCTTTGCAGGGCCTGAGGCAATCATGGAGGAGGGCTTTGTCTTGTTTTTGTTTTAAAAGTCCTTGCATGAGGTAAGTGTTGTTTTTTTTTACCTTTAGGATGATAGCAGGGCCCAATTTTTCTGGTTGTAATTTAATTTTGTCAGTATTCATGACCCAAACTTTGTCACCAACCTCATGTCTGTCTTGAATAGGTATGAGGGTCTTTTGTAGACGCTTTCTTCTCTTTCTGGTTGTTTGCTATTGGCCTGCATGACCTGGGGATCAGAGCGGGGTGTAGCCTTTTTTGGCATTTCCAGCTTAGGTCCTGATAGCGCTTGGATGATATTGGGTTGTGTTCCATAAACTAACTCAAAAGGGCTTTTCCTGGTGGATCTATTCACATTGGTCCGACATACAAGCAATGCAGTTGGTAGCTGCTTGCACCAGTCCTCAGGTCTCCCAGAGGTGAGCTTGGCCAAGGCTTGCACAATGCTGCCATTCAGCTACTCTACGTGTCCATTGGCCTGAGTGCCATGGCCCATATCAGAGTCCGGCTGGACTCCCACAAGGGAGGCAGGCCAGGCCTGGAAGGCCAGGTACACAATAGGCGCAATTCTGACCAGATAGTTGATTGCAGTAGCTAGGGAACGCCAACTCCCAGTATGGGGCACAACCTGATTGGCCAGCCCCAATACTGTGACATAGGCAAAACCCAACTTACTGAAGTCCTGGGAAGGAGGCAGAGTTGGCAGGGGGAAGTAGGAGGAATCTCCAGCATGGAGGGAGAAATGATCACTCTTGGTGGCCAGGAGGGAGCATATATGTGGGTGGCAAAGTGTAGTGGAGTTATGAATAAATGCAAACAGAATAGTTATATTGGTGCAAAAGTAGATGGTTCTTGCAAGAGAATAATGAATAATGAGCATAAGGTTGTTTAATTTGAAGATGTTAACAGTGAGAGGGGATACCAGTGTTCCCAGCTATATCCCGCTGGGAAACTGCAATTGGACTTACTGGCAGCTCCTTATTGGTTTTCAATGAATTATTCTCAAGTTGGGTTCCATTGGTGACTCCTGATTTGTCAGTTAGATGAATTATTTCATTATTCTTGCTCTGGGGAAGCTGGCAGGGGAATTTTGGGCCATTTGGCAACCCAAGTCCCCAACTCTGGGTTTCAGAGGGTGTGGGCCAATTAAAATCTTTTCCACTTGGCTTTGGGACAGGTTTTCAATTGTCCCCAGGCTTGGCATTGACCAGGGTTCAATCTTCTACTTGGAATTAAAGTTTTCATTTGGGTTAATCTGCGTGATTGATGATGTAATTGTTTGGTCACATGATTGCTCCATTGCAGGCGTTGAACCTATGCAACATAGGGTTTTGTCTGGCCCATTCTGGGCCCTGAAACTGAGGATGGTAAGGTGTTGTCATCATGTGCTGAACCCCATTCTTGGTGAGGTATACATTGGTATCTTCAGAGGTCAATTCTTTGCCTCTGTCAGTTATGAGGAGTTCTGGCTTTCCAAACTTCCTGATGATTTCTTTTCCTATGAATCACCTTACATCATTTCCTGTATGTGACTTTACTGCTTGTGCCACTGGCCATTGTGTGACAAAGTCTATTGTGGCAATGATGTATTTCTTTTTGTTATGCTTCCCTGGCATAGGAGCCACAATGTCTAGGGCCCACACTGTGATAGAAATTGCGGGATAGTATTGAAGCTATTTCTAAGTGATTGTCAAGGCCCAGGGGGTCCTGACAGGGGTCCATTTCTCTATGGCAATCTTGATAACAAATCAAACTTGGATATGAATTTGAGGTTTATTATTAGGCAAGACTAAGAATGATCACAATGTGAAGCAGAGGAGATAGGGTTGTTTTATACCCTTTCCAGGATTCTTCTGGATATTTTTTGACTCTTGTAGATACTTCTTGGTAGAAGAATTTCTTGGAAGATAAAGCACCTCATGACCTGTTTCACTCATATTCCAATTGAGAAGGTTTGGCTTTGCATGGACCTTCAATTCATGGGTTAAAACCCGTACTATTGGATTCCTCTTGTCAGTAGCTTTTGATTGAGTGTTTGGAAATTTGAATTGGTTCAGTTGTTGATGAGTTATGCTTGGCTTAATCTGGGTGCTCAGCTGACTAATCTTCAAAACTCTTTTGGCTGGGATTGGAAAAACCTTTAGGGCAACCCTAATTGAAAGATGTTCCGCCTTTAAATGGATCTTCAATTCATGATCTAAAATTAATGTGGTTAGTATTCTCCTCTTTAGTGGCTTTCCAAAGAGCATTTGGCTGTTCTGATTGATTAAGGCATTGCGGATTTATGCTTGGATTTATTTGCAGCGTTTGTTGACCAGTTCTATGATCCTTATTGGTTTGGATTTGGCGTGTTTTGGCAATTGGATCAATTATTGTCCATAAGTCAGGGTCTAGAGCAGCTAGGAACAAGATCAATATGTCATTTTGAAGGTGTGGGTTCAGGCTATTCCCTTAAAATATAAAGCAGATAAACCTTATATTAAAATTGTCAGTACAGGCCCTGACAGTGATGGGGAATTACCACCCAAATCCACATAGAGTTAATGATTAACCACCAACATGGCTTCAGATATCTTTTTGTAAAATTTCCAATTGTAATACTTGGATTAAGTAGGAACAGTTAATCCTAAACAAAGTAGCCCAAGATAAATTTCCTGGGAAAGCATCAAAGTGTCTTCAGAATAAAATTCAGGGCATTGGGAGGCAACACAATTTTCAGTTTCCGGAATGGGGGGAGCTCCAAGATTGGCTGGCGTGAAATGAACATTGGGCAGCACCAACAACAAAGTTCCAACTGCAGGGCCCCATCTTCCAGAAATTATTTGGTTGGGAATCAGCTTGTATAGAATATAGCGTAACAATCCAACCACAGGATGCATTTTAAAAAGTAAATTAGAACAAGGGATAGATGATTTTTATTGAGTAAATTTTTGGGAGGGCTCAACTCTTAGAGTTGAAACAGTGAAAATTATTCAATATATATCAAAAATTGACCAAGCAATACCGCCTGGATCCTGGCCTTCTATTCCTTCCACATTGTCAAATGAGTATCTGGTCCAGGTTGCAAAGAACCCTTGTGTGACCAATTTCTGATAACCATGCTGATTAACAAGCTTGTATTGGGTGACCCTCAAATTACAACAATTTATCAACATCAATTTGCAGGAAGGAATTGGTTTCAGGTGGCAGACTGGAGCAGCTGTAACCCATTTTTGATCGACTGTTTGATTTAAATCTGTTAATTTGGTCAATTTTGATAAAGGTTTTCTGGCTTTTCAAGCCTTCCTACTTGGGCAGATAATTCCTGGCATGATGGAACCTACTGTGACACACACCTTGAAGGATAGTTGTTTGTAAATAGGTAGTACTGATTTAGGTGAGGTATTGTTTTTTTTGTGAATTTCTCAAATACTTTGCATTGGTCTAAGACTTCCTGGACATCCAGGTATAAGGTCAGCAACCATGCTTTGTGTTTAAGGAATTTGTAGAGGTTACAGCTTTTTGTGTATCCTAGGTTTCTGTGGTGATTTAAGATTTTGTTAACCTGCTGATGTGTGGGGATATAAGGGATAGTGGTTCCTTCAGACATTTTTCAATGCAGGGTCCTGTACATGTCTTCAAATAAGTGCTCATTCTTAATGACAGTTTCTTTTGTTATGTTGGTGGTACCAGGGGGGAAGCCTTTGTCCTTTGTCCAGAATACCAGGAGAGGCCAGTCTGGGTCAAGCCCATCCTTGCCTCTTGTGGCTCTGACATACAGGTGCAAGAGTGTGTCTGCCATGGCAAGTTCTGGACCAGGCTTATGTTGTATAAGCATATTGAATCTCTCCAGAAGTTCCATCCAGCAGGCTTGATGGCAGGATAAGTTTGCTTTGGTTTTGAAGTAGATGTGTAAGAGAGGGGGGCTAAACTAACTAAGTTTGGCTCCCATCCCAGCAAAACAAACCACCAGGATGCCGCCCAGTGGAGGACTGGGACGGCTGCTCAAAGGGGGGACTACAGAGAGGACACAAGGGACAGCTGAGGGAAGTACATGTTCAATCCCATCAGCACCAAACTGGTGAGAAACCAGGGCATACAGGTGGGAGCAGGAGGCACCACCACAGGGGTCAGGAGAGGTACTTAGTTTCCCTTCTCCAGGCTGAAAAGGGAAGGCACCAACATCTCCTCATCCACAGGAGTGGGCAAGGCATAGTCCACAGCATTCAAATATAGGTTGTCACAAGTCAAGCTCCTGACCATGGCCTCTCCAGAGGATAAAAGACCACTGGAGAGATTCAAGAGGCTGGAGGGATTGTCTGCCCACAAGGCAAGCAGAAGAGGAGATTTTTGATCACAAATCCAGAGACGTTGACCATAGGAGGAGTAGAAATGGAGCCAAGGAAAATACCACAAACTTCAAAACAGGGAGTATCATAGTTATGATCTCCACAAAATTTAGATGAGGTTATTGGGGTTTCTTGAACTGCAACCAGTAAAATTGGAACAAACAGGGGGACCCACAAGCAAGAAACCAGGCAGGAAGCAGCAGAGAGTT